>PVKM010027202.1:0-18899 GCA_004027735.1 Carollia perspicillata | reverse complement strand
AAAAGGGAGGGGATTATAGGAACAAGTATAAAGGACACATGGACAAAAACTAAGGGGGGTGGAAAGGGGAGGGAGGTGGGGAGCACTGGGGGGTGGTCTGGGATGGGAGTAAAAGACAGAAAACTGTACTGAAAAACAATTAAAAGAAAAAATTAAAATAAAATAAAATCTGTAATCCTGTATGTTTTGGTTTATGAACATTATTCTGAAATGAGTGTCCACCAGCTATATTTAACAAGCTACCATGGTGTCTGTGGCATGGAAAGATGATTTCAGTTTCCTAACTTTGAGCAAGCAGATGTACCACAGGATCATTGCCATCTAATTGTGCTCGGCAAGTCCCCTAAATGTCTCTAAGCTTCAGTGCCCTCATCTGTACAATGGGTATAATAATAGCACTTGCCTCGGAGGGATGGAGTGACCAGCCTCACTCATGAAGAACAAGTGACAAACTAGGCACAGAGCCCCTGGCTCCATACCTGGCACACAGTCAGTGCTCAAAAAATGCTTTGATCACCATGATTGTCCCATCTCATTTGGACTTTGGGCAATGGCTTCTTTGTCTCTCTCAGGTTCATCCGGAAACAGGGCCTGGACCGGCTTTTCCTGGAGTGTGACGCCCACATGTGGCGTCTGGGGGACCGGCGGATCCCAGAGGGCATTGCCGTGGATGGTGGTTCGGATTGGTTCCTGCTGAACCGGAAGTTTGTGGAGTATGTGACGTTCTCTACAGACGATCTGGTGACTAAAATGAAGCAGTTCTACTCCTACACCCTGCTTCCTGCTGAGGTGAGTGTCCAGGAAAAAAATGCCAGAGAACGATCAGGGCTGGCTCTAACCTTTGGAGCAAAGCGAACGCTGAATTTTTGGCAAAGCAATGCCGAGTCCAGTGCGTAGCCCTCCAAACATCCAGCTGAAGATGGAGAACAGCACTGGCTCCCAGGGACCTTGCTGTCATAGCAACACCCCTGGCCCCCTCCAGTCTATGGAGGCTGTGTGGAGTAGACGCATGGTGCTGTCATCAGCCATCCACAGTGTCTTTATGAAAACTACAAAAGGCAGCCCTTTTTCAAGTACATGGCTCCCACTGGTAATAAAAATCATCACAATATACTAATTTTGTTAGAACAGGACACTTACTGCCTTTTTCTGGGAAACTTAAAAAAAAATACAGACCTCTGATATCTACAGTGTTGGTGGCAGCACCCCTCACCCCAGGATTGTGTGGTGTGTAATCAGCACAGCTGTAAGCACTGGCCCTTTCAGGACACCCCCTACACTGACAGCCCTCATGGGCAAATGCTTGGGACTCAGCATTTCCTGTTGGCTTTTGGAAGTATTTGAGAGCTCCGGGCAGTCTGTTACCACTCTTCAGGCTGGAGGGTGGGAAGCTATCTTAATGAGGGCTGCAAAATATAGGGTAGGTGGCTTATAAACAACAGAAGTTTACCTCTCAATTCTGGAGGCTGGATGTCCAAGGTCATGGTGCCAGCATGATGGGGTGAGGGCCCTCCTCCAGGTCACAGACTGCCTACTGACAGTCCTCACTGTGTTCTCACAGGACTGAAGGGGCTAGTGATCTTTCTGGGCTCCCTTTTATAAGAGCACTAACCCCCATACATGAGGGCTCCACCGTCCTCTTCTAGTCAGCTTCCAAAGGCCCTACCTGCTAACATTATCACATCAGGGGTTACAATTCCAACCTCCAAATTTTAGGGGGACACAGTCAGTCCTTTTCAGAAGCCCTATTTTTTAAGACTGGAGACTGTTCTAAAATAGTCCTGGACCATCTGGAAGTGGGTAGACACCCAGAGCTGAAGTGTTGCCCCTGGCATGCCAGGAGCCTCTTTATCAGACCTGAGCTGAAATATTCTAGGTTAAGCCCCCTGTCCTCCAGCTCTTGTAAATGACAGAAAACTGTACTTGAATAACAATTAAAATAAACAAAAAAAGAAAACTCCAGAGCTGGTTCTGTTGCTGTTGAGCCCGTGACACCTCCCATGAGTGATCCACCATTCCCTCCTGGCTGTGTCTCATCTTTGGACCCCTCAGGTGATATGTCTCTAGGACAGGCAAGACGGTGCATCTCATTTGATGGTTTCCATGTCCCTCACCAACATGTGGGGCAGTGACAAGCTCTGGGTAGGGCTGACTGCCTGTGTCACTCCAGAGAAATGATGGGCTTGTTGTAACCAGGCCACGTTTTGCTATTCTGCACACATGTTAAGTAATCAGCTTTTAATCCTATTTCAGCAAAAATCACCTTTTCTCTCAATTCTGATAACCTCCTCATCCATTATCTTGGAGAGAATTTCTGTATCATTATAAAAGGACACAGGGCAGTCAGTAATTGGGTACTTTTCCCCACTGCTTGACAGAGAATATGTGCTTCTGTGGGCTTGTAGACAATTCAAGCTTAAAATCCAGGTTCACCAGCATGTCATTTAGCATCATGGGAAGGTCAGCTGGGGGTGGTGGGCGGAGCCTCATTTTGCCCACCCCCCCCCCATTGAGAAGAGACTGCTTGGAGCTTTGGTTCTTTTAATCAAGTTGCTCATCCTGGGGCTGGCTCTCTCTGACCCACAGTGCTGCAGCACACACAGACACATTACAACCCAGGTCCCTATTAGATCCATCCCCTCCACCCCAGCACCTCTGCCCCTCCCTTCCATCTCCCAGACCCCTTCCAGGGAACCAGCTCAGAAGAAATCTGAAGGCTGTGCCATAAATTTATAACACGCAGACGCGTGTTCCCCCATAGCTTCCCCCAGGGAGCAGAGAGCAGGGGAGAATGTATCTGCCTGGTATCTGGGTTGTCATAAAAGTGTCCAAATAAAAGTCAGTCACCCTCTCTCTGTCTCTCCACATTTCTAACCACGTCCCTCCTCTCTGACCTGTCTTTTCACTCAACATTACATCTTTCTCACATTCCTAGGATAGGTGGGCCAAGAGTCTTAGTATTAGGGGAAGCTAGTGTGCCTGGTTCAGCACCATGGACAGCAAGCAGCCCCCTTACCCTCTTTGCAGTGACACTATACCTGCGTGCCTTCCAGCCCTGGAGCCTGATGCACCCCTGAATCTGGCCTCCCTTACCCAGGCGTGAAATTCCACAGCATTGGTCTTTCTTCTCAAGAGATCTAAGAGCTGAATTCCTTTGGTTTCGGACATGGCTGTTTGCAAAGCAAGAACCAAAGGGTCCAAGTTTTCCTGCAAAATTGCCCCCGGGTTTTCCTCTAGTCCCCATGTGTTGACATACCCTGAGGGACTTTTCCTCTCTGCTGAGCAGACTGAAAATTCCTGGATGATAAAAGGTATCTTGAAATCAGGTTTTGGACTGCTGGGGAAAGATAATTAGAGAAACACTCAGAATATTAGACTTCTGGACAGAATGAAGCCACTCTGGATGAAACATCTGGTATACCCTGAGTAGAACCAGATTGGCACTGACCCCAATTGCAGGAAGAACGGATGAGTTTCCAAGAGAGTCCCTTTGCAGTCAGGTCCTCCCAGGGCAGGATCCCCACCCCACCCCATCCCATTCAAGGAAGCTGGAAGAGGTCTCAGGCTGGCTCCTCTCTCCCCTACAGTCCTTCTTCCACACAGTCCTGGAGAATAGCCCTCACTGCGACACCATGGTGGACAACAACCTGCGCATCACCAACTGGAACCGCAAGCTGGGCTGCAAGTGCCAGTACAAACACATTGTGGACTGGTGCGGCTGCTCCCCCAATGACTTCAAGCCCCAGGACTTCCACCGCTTCCAGGTGAGCCCACCATGCCCTGCAGCCTCCCAAACCACACCTTCCCAGCCAGCCTTGGCAGGCATCCAAGGCCAGGCCTGCTGACCATCTTTTCCCCCAGTTTTCAACCTGGTTGTCGATAATAATCATGACAACATTAATAGAATAGTGACCAACATTTTTTGATGACCCTATGCCAGGACTCCATATTGGCTCATTAACCCTGCAACAACCTTATTAGGTAGGTGGATAACTAAAATTATTATTTTTATTCCATTTTAGAAATAGAGAAACAGAGGTATGTTCAAGGTCACATAGCCCAACGTATCTGTTTCCAAAGGCCATCCTTGTATTCATTTCTATACATTGCCTTTTAATCAGAATCCCCTGAAATAATTTGTTAAAAACATATCTCTGGGTACAAATTTGAGTCTTTTCTGGGGCAGTTTCTCAACCTCAGCACTATTAACGTTGTGGCTGGACAATTCCATGCCATGGGGCTGGCCTGTATATTGTGGGATGTTTAGCAGCATTACTGGCCTCTACCTACTAGAAGCTGATAGCACACCACCGTGACAACCCAAAGTGTCTTCAGACATCACCCAGTGTCAACTGGGGGAAGACTCCTGATGTCCAGTGAGGCCCAGGAATTTTTGTTTCTAATGTATTGCAACTTTGGGCCCTGATCGGTATGGCTCAGTTGGTAGGGCATCATCCTGCAAAGCGCTAGGCCACCAGTTCAATTCCCTGTCAGGAAACGTGGCTGGGTTGCGGGTTTGGCCCCCAATCAGGGCACTTATAAGAGGCAATTGATCGATTTTTCTCTCTCACATCGATGTTCCTCTCCCTCTCTTTCTTACTCCCTTCCCCCTCTCTAAAAATAAATTTTAAAAATATTTCAAATATATTTTTTACAACTTTGGGAAGTTCCAATGAGCAGCCACACTCTGTTAATGTGAAGGAGTAGCAAGAGGTAGAAATGTTATCATCCTCACAGGCATCTCTGCATAGCCTAGTAATTTACAGTTTTGGGGAGAGTGGGGGAGGAGGGTGACAAATGCTTTGTCTGCTTCCCATGAGCCCCAGACCTTTCCATCCCATGTGAGCACCCCTCCTGCCTCCTCCAGGCCAGCACCCCAAGCTCTTTCCTCCTCTCCTCCTCAACATGCCCCCACCCCAGCTGCAGAAAACACAAACACAAGGCTAAAAAATAAGTGAGCATGTCACTCTGAAGTTATTAGAACCACTACGTTGACATGGCATGCTGCTTCCCAAACCACTAAGCCATAGGGAGGGTGGGGACAGCAGGGCCAGGCTGATAACCCGAGGTGCCCCTGCCAACTCACACTGACACAGAAATGAGCCAGCTCCCCACATGGAGCTTCCAGTCTCTTAGCCGGGCTCCTCAGAGTGTGGTCCACAGACCAGCAGCATCCGGGTTACCAGGGAGTGTGTAAGAACTGCAGAATATCTGCAGTTTCAGATCTGCTGCTGCAGAATCTGCATGTGGACAAGATCCCCAGGTGACTGGAAGGCTCTGTATGCTTGAGAAACACAAGGGTATGGATCTTCCCCCTCCGGGCTCTTGCTGTGGGCATTGGCTTTACTGGGTAGACATCATTGCCATTGGGCAGATGGGGAAACTGAGGCACCGAGGGGCGAGCTTACTTGCCCATGGACACACATGTAATGGAGTTGGGCTGAAGGTCCCACCCATATGTTTCCAGTTCCAACGCTGGGCTTTTTGCACCAGGCCTTCCTGGTTTTATGCCTGCACAGGTACAGAAACGAGCTGGCTTTGTCCCTCGAGGTCCCCACCTAATGTCTTTTGCCTCTGGAAGCAGTTGCTACAACAGTATTTTCTTAGACTTCTTTTTTTCTGATGGCAGACTGAGAGCTACCCAGGGACCTCCTTGAGCCCATGTTAATTTAGGCATAAACCTGGGTGACATTTTTGCTCTACTGCCCATGCAGGAAGGATCTGCTGAGCAGAAAGAGGGTTGCAGGGGAAATACTGGACCTGTTGAAAAGGAACAAAGAAAGAATTTCCACTTTTGTAGAGCAGTCATTGCCCTCATTGCAAAGGACCTCATCATTCTGAGTAGGTAGCCATGATGGTTCTTGGGAGCTGGGCCCTCTCAGGCCACTTGTAGGCAGCAGCATTTGTATCCCCAGCATCCCGCAGACATCGTGATCTCTGATAAAGACTGGCTAATGTAGAGACAACATGTGCTCACAACACATTCTTGCACAGTAAGCAAAGATCAAGAATATCCCCCAACATCTAGAATCAAGAAAATGCTACCTATAAAGAACTCAAAGTTCTTGTTGAAGGAACTCCGAGGAAGAGAACAATAAATATAGAAATGTGTCCTTTTTGAAATGCAGCTGTGACCAAAAATTCATGGATGAGGAAAGAAGGCCGCCCTGCCACTGAATCCAGTTCTCTGGCCCCAGAAAACAAAGACTTGGAAGCCTCTGATAACAGGCTCAAGGGGGAAGTAATAATAGTCAGATAATACTAGCAACTAGCACTGTGTACCAGACTCTATGCTAGGTACCCATATTGTACCCATTTTGAGGACAAGGAAGCTGAGGTCCCAGGTGACTTGCCCAAAGACAAATACAGCTGGAAAGTAGCAGAGTGAGGATTTGAACCTAGTAGTGTCTTTTTAGTACTACTGTAAGGGAACTGATCTGACCACAGAGGTGGGAGGTCCCAGGGATTCATGAAGCAGAGAAGTAATGGGATGGTCAGAATAATACAACAGGTGTTTTTTATTAGGAGCTTTCGGTTTACTCCATTAGTAGCTGGATCCTAGGATGACGCAGTAGAAAGTGGTTGGGTTTGAGGGGCATCAGATTCAGGTCCAAATCTTATGACTGTATGCGTTTGTACATATCACTGCCCCTCTCTGAGTTCAGTTTCCTCATCTGTAAAATGGGGATCATATACCTGCTTTGCAGCACTGTTGGGAGTATTAGAGGTGATGACAAAACCTCAATGCCCTGCATCTAGTATTAGTGCAGTTATTATTGGCATTGTTGCTGCTTTTTATCCAAAGCAGCAAAAACAGTGCTAGACCCAAACTTGGGTCAATAATAACACTAAACCGTAAGCTCCTCAAGGGAAGAGGGCTGTATTTGGATTGTTTCTGTAGCCCTAGACAGGAGTCAGCAAACTAACCTGGGCCAAATCCAGCCCACTACCTGCTTTTGTAAATTCTTTTGTGACACAGCCACACCCATTCATTTTCCATTTTTGCCCACGGCTACTTGCACACTTCAGCAGCAGAGTTGAACAGTTGCAAAGCTGGAAATATTTATTATCTGCCCTTTACTAAAAAAGTTTGTTGATCCCCACCCAGACCATAGTATAAGACCTGGTAAATAACAGATGCTCAGGGTTTTATTTCTTTAATCCTGGACCCTGGATCTTAATCCTCTCTCTGCCATTACCCTTCTATGTGACTTACATATGTCCCTTTCCCTCTCTGGGCCTCAGTCTCCTTGAAAACTGGGCTTACATAAATGGTCTTCAAACACTGCATCATAATCACCAGGGAAGCATTATTGGACACAGATGTCTAAACCTCATCTCCAGAGATGCTGACTCTGCCTCAGTGCCCAGGAGGCAATAGAGAGTGGTGGGGACTGTGGTGAGCCAAATAAACCATTCCCATCTAAAGAGACAATTGCTTTTCAGCTTTAACCAGTTATTACCATGTAGGAATGTAGGCTGGGGTTGCTAGGTCTATTCCTATTTAAAGGGAAGCCAATAATTGTTTCTGTGAACTCTCCTACTTTTTAAATATTGCCAGCTAATTTAATTTTAAAACACTCTGCTGGACAATTAAAATATATCCGTAGGCTGTATTTGCCCTAGAACTCCAGCTAAATAATTTCTGAGATTCATCCCAGCTGTAAACACTAGGATGCAATTTATTTAACAAACATTTAAACGATGCTTACCAGATGCCCATCATGGCTCCAAATACTTTACAAATATTAACTCATTCCATCCTGGCACCTGTATTATTGTCTCCATTTTACAGGGGAAGAAACTGAGAGCAGAGAGGTTAGTAAGTGTCAGAGCCGGAATTTGGATGCAGGCGACCGGGCTGCAGAGCTGTGCTCCCAGCCCCCCACCCCCTCCCACTGCTGACCAAGATCTTTTTATCCCTTGAGCACAGCAGACAGCCAGGCCCACCTTCTTTGCCCGCAAGTTCGAAGCCGTGGTGAATCAGGAGATCATTGGGCAGCTGGACTATTATCTGTACGGGAACTACCCTGCAGGCACCCCTGGCCTCCGCTCCTACTGGGAGAACGTCTACGATGAGCCCGATGGCATCCACAGCCTGAGCGACGTGGCGCTCACCTTGTATCACTCCTTCGCCCGCCTGGGCCTCCGGCGGGCTGAGTCCTCGCTGCACACAGACGGGGAGAACAGCTGCCGGTGAGCCCAGGGGATGGCCGGAGGGTGGGGGAGGGACAAGAATTGGACCGGGAAGGAGGGTGTGGGTCACCCTCCGTGTTAGGGGCTCTGCTTCCTGCTTCTCCTTCTTTTCCTTTGCCTAAAAAGTGTTTATGTAACCCTCTCAGCATTCAGAGCATGTCCCTGCTAAGGCATCATCAGAATTTTACGCTTTCAGAATACCAGATGTAGTATTTACCCCGTTATTTCCTTTCTTTGGACTCATTCTTTATGCTAAGCATATGTATTTTGGGAAGCTCTAGCCCTGGCCCAAGGGCTTAGTTAGCTGGAGCATTCTCTAGTGCACCAGAAGTTTATGGGTTTGATTCCAGGTCAGGGCACATACCTGGGTTGTGGTTTTGATCCCCAGTCGGGGCACACAAGAGAGGTAACCGATCAGTGTTTCTCTCTTCTTCTCTCTTTCTCTCCTTCCCTCCTTCCCCGTCTCTCCCTAAAATCAATAAGCATATCCTCAAGTGAGGATTTTTTTAGAAAAGAAGCTCTATGTCACCATATTGTATAGTTCTGTTGGCCTTAAATGGAAGGTAACCATGGAAATGCAGAACTTTTTTAAACTTTATATTACGGAAAATGTCAAATATATTAAAACTGGGAGCTCCCATCACCCAGCTCTAGCAGTGACCTGCTCCGCCGAGCCTGCCCCATCGCCTCCCCGCCCCCCCCAGGTCAGTGTGACTAAGGCACGTCCCAGACATCATATCATGTCAGCCGTAAGCATGTTCATTTATGTCTCTGAAAAGTAAAGGCTCCATTTTAAAACATAACCATATTATCATCACCACAACTGAAAATATAACCAAAGACATCATCAAAATGCAAAACTGTTATTTAAAACATTCAGGTACCCCTACAGGTATCACTTAGAATCATCTCACCTGCCACTAGCAGGTACCACTTGACACTTGATGAAAGAGTGTTCTAGAATGTATAGAAAGAAGAGGAGAAGGTAGGAGAATAATTCAACATAATCCCCTTCCCTCCACTGTCCTTCCCTAAGCCAGGCAGTCCTTTTCATTTTGTGTGGCTTTTCTTCTCTTCTCTAGCAATGTACACCACAAATATGTACGTATTCGCAACAAGAATTCCGGTCCTGCAATAGCAGCCCCCATAGCCCCCTCTCCCACTGCTCTGCAGCTTTCAGAATGCTAATAATCTTTTTTAACTCTGCTAGTTTTCCACTGAGTAGAAAGAAACTCCAGAGTTTGCTTAATCCAGTCCTTTCCTGTTGCTATTGTCAGTAATGGGCCATTGTAAACAAAATCCTGATGAATATCCTTTTGCAGAAAGTCTCTTCATTTTTTCCTTCTTTTTTCTTCCGATTATTTTTTTAGGCTGTTTTTCCAGAAGTGCCTCTAATCACTCTCCTCTTTCTTGTACTCCCTTTTCCTCCTCCCTCCTCCCTTTTTTAAGGAAAAAAATAATTAACATCAGTCTCTTTCCACTGAGGATTCCCCTATGTGCCCCACCTTGCCCAGCTCTTCCCTCTTCTCAGGAACTATGGCCTAAAATCCTGAAAATGTGGGAAAGCTTCCTGGCTGGGACCTCACACGTGGCCAGCTGGGTTTCTGCAGGGTTGCCACAGTTTTGCCTTACTTCCTCACAGCCTCAGCCCTCTCTTCTCCCCCTGCAGGTTCTGACGTAGTTTACAGAAAGCCCAGTGTGGGTTGGGAACCCAGGACCTGAAGACTGAACTCAACTCTCATTCATTGCCTGTTTACCTGGGACAAGTGATTAACCTCTCTGACTCTCAGTTTCCTCATCTTTAAAATGGGAATAATAATAAGCTTTACAGCATAAGGTGTTATGAGATTTAAAGGAGATAACCCTCAAAAATGACCTTATTATATTTATTATTATCATCCCCATTTTAACAGAGTTTTACCTACAAAGTGCTTAGTAAATGTTCATGCCATTATTATTAAGCTGCCAGAGTCAACGGGGAGCCTAGTGTGTGAGTTACATGCTCTGTAACCAGTTACATGACCTGCTCATTGTTCCCTCTGTGCCTTCCTTTGCTTACCACCCCCACTGACCCTGCAGCAGCCTACGCTTTCCCAGTCTTCAAGGGCTGTCTCCAGTGGCACACCCTCTGTGGAGCTTGCTGAGAGCTCCCCCTGATAGCTCCCCCCTCCCAAGCTGAAAATAGCTCCCACTTACTCCAGGCCTTCCATTGCACTCAGAGTAGTACCTTGGGGTAGAGTCCACAGTGAGGATCCAGTCCCCTTGCGAGTCTTGGGGCAGCATCCTTGCCTGCAGAACTGCAGCTGAACCCCCAGTACACAGCCCGGTGCCACACTTGGGAGCTGAATGTCTTTCACGAGTAACGTTAATCCCAGGCTCCTTAGAATTTATAAGGTAAATGATCTCCTGGGAAATTCCAAAAGACACCCCCAGTTTATTTAAGGTTGTTGAAGTTTTCTTCCCATACTTGTTTTGGGGTTAAGTGAGCCTTCAAGTGCCTTGAGCCTGGAATCCTCTGACTGCTTGCTCATTTTTTATTATAATACAGCCACTGTGCCTTGCTGTGGGCAAAGCAGATATATTTGTGAATATGAGCCTGAAAATAAATCAGGACAAAGGACCCTTATCCCAAAAGGCAAAACAGTAAATTCCTACCCCTAGGGTATCTGGGGAAACAGCAAGTGTAAACTTTCTTTCAAGAGTCTCATTTCCTTTGGGCACTTAATGCAAATTGTGTCTTTCCAGTCTGTGGCATAACCTTTCATAAAAATAATGTTTATTGATTTTTTTCTCATTATAAAATAACACATGCTTGTTGCAGAAATTTTTGAAATGGCAGATGGAGAGAACAAGAAAATAAAGTTTGCTTGTGAGCACCCTCCAGAGATAAAGATATCAGTATTGTATTACAAGTCCTCAAATTCAAATGCCCTCCTGGGCCAGGCAAGCAGCATGTGTCAGTCAGTGCTGGCCCTGCAGTGAGGGCTGACCATGCCAGCCTAGAGCCCCCATGGCCCCTGGTGCTGAGCTCCAGCACATTCTTGCCCTGTGGGAATGTAAACATTGAGCTGCCAGCCATTTTTCAAGGCAAATCAGAAATCTATATTTTTGTGAGTCTCCTAATTTTTTCAGTGTCCCCTTATTTTTTCAATGTCCCTTTATTTAAATAAGAAAAAACTCGCCTTCAGGTGAATTGAATGCATCTGTGACATCCTTTAGGCTCTGTTACATTGCATCTAATTAAAACAAACTCCCTTCTTAGGTTTCATTATCTTATACTTAATTAAATCATATAGCCAAGACAAGTGCCATACAGCCAATATAAGTGCCAGAAGGCTTAATGTTTGTTTGGTCCTGGGTTGCATGTATCCTAGATGTACCTCCAAAGCAACGGGTTCAAGAGAAAATCCTTCTAGAATTCTTTTTTCTCAATCAACAAATATTGGTTGAGCATCTGCCATGTGTCAGACTCTGTGTTAGGCTCAGGGCACTCAGCCATGACCCAGATAGGCCATGCCCCTGAGGTCAAGGCCCACAGACAGTGCCTAAGCACTGGTAAACAAGATCAGTAGAGATAAATGCTCTGCTGAGAGTGAAGGTAAATTCACATAATAGCAATGAGTTGGTGACTTAAGATTCACCAGTCAAGGAAAATCTCAGTGGCAACATTTAAGCAAAATGATAAGACAGAGCCAGCCATGTAGTCTAAGAGAAGAGCATTTCCAGCACAGAGAATATCCCATGCAAAGGCCCTGAGGTGGAAATGCACTTAGTGTGTTCAAGAATCCAAAATAATGTTTGTGTAGAATCCCAAACAAGGTCCATGTGGCTAGAAGGTGGTGGTTTGGGGCAGTGGGAAACAAAATGAGGCGAGAGAATGAGGCATGGCTTACACAACCAGATGAGGCATTTGGATTTCTTCATAAACATTCAGCAAAGCCACTTGTGGTGTTTAAACCCAGGACGGTGGATATGGCTATTCTGAGGTTATAGTGGATGAAAGTAGGGTGGAGACAATAAGGAAGCATGGTGGTGGCTTGGACAAGAATGTTGGCAGTGCACAGGAGAGTAGAGAATGGATTCAGGTGAAAACAGCAAGATTTCTGAATAGAAGGGGAGGGGAAGCAAGCAATCAAAGATTACCTCCTTGGTTTCTAGAGTGCTTGACCATTGCTCATCTCCTAGACCCCCGCAGTCCGCCCCCTATGATTGACTGCTCCCTTCTGCAAACACTGTCTTCTTTTGACTCCCATGCCAGCAAGCTCTCCTCTTCTTCCACTCCCACTGACCCCACCCACCTTACAGAACAAACACTGGCAGTGCATTATTTAGCTACTGCAAGAATGCCGCATAACAAATAAGCCCGAAATCAGTGTTTTGGAAGGACAAGCATTGACCTGACGTAGCGCTCAAGCTTGCAGGTCAGTTGGGCAGTGTTCCTGAACTCAGCTGGCATCTCTTCTGAATATGCAGCTGCTGCAGTTGGGAGCAGGGCTCTGCTGTTCTTGGCTGGGAGGTGTTGGCTGGGACCGCTGGGGGGACTCTGCCCTGCCCCAGTGTCTCACCCTCCAGGGGACTAGCCCAGGCATGCTCCCAGGTAACCTAGAAGTTAATCTTTGATTGCTTGCTTTCCCCCCTCTTCTACCAAGAAATCCTGCTGTCTCCACCTGAATGTATCCTCTCCTCCCCTGTGCACTGCCCGCATCCTTGTCCAAGCCATGACCATGCCTTACCTGGACCTTTGCAGGAGCGTCTTTATGTCTGCTTCCTACTTTTGTCCACTGTAACCTCATAATAGCCATATCCATCATCCCCTGCTTAAGTATAATGCTTGGAATAAAATTCTCACCTGGTCTACAAAGGCATGCTGTCATTCCCAAAAGATCAAGAGAAGAAATGTGCAAGGCTTCCTGAGGCCTGGCTGGGAACGGGCATGAGCCCCCTCCCACCACCTTGTGCTGGCCAGAGCAGATTCAGGAGTGGGGAAACAGACTCTACCTCCTCCGGGCAAGGAAAACTGCAAAGCCACATGGAAAGGGGCATGGGAACAGGAGAGTGGGAGACTTGGAGACATTGATGCAGGCGACCACAAGACCACCATGACTATCTGTGCTGTCCAGTATAGTAGCCACTAGCCACCAGTGGGTATTTAAGTTTGAATGAAAATGAAATGAAATAAGAAGGTGAGTTTCTCAGTCACACCAGCCACCTTTCAAGTGTTCAGTGGTCACTAGTGGATACTGTATTGGAGAGCACAGCTGTAAACTGTCTCTTCACGGCACAAAGGTCTGCAGCACAGTCCAGGGTGAGGGTTTTCTGCTCCCGGGGTCCAGGCCCAAAGTGGGCTTTTGTGAGCCGAGGTGCCCAGCGAGCAGTCTGAAGAGGGTGTGGGCTTTTTTCTCACAGCCCCAGAGGCATCTCAGTAACTAGGCAGTGATTTCCAGAGATGCGTAAACACAGGAAGGCGGCTTCCCTAACCATTATAATTAGACATAAAGATTTAAGCTCCAGATCAGGACCAGAAGGAAGGAGGCTGAGCAGGAACAGTGATTTGTGGAACGCTGTCATTAAGGAGCCACAAGCACCCTCTAAGTGCTGTGCAATTTGCACGTTGTGGAAGCCGGCAGCCTTTGATTTCACAAGTAGGAAAGACAAGGCTGGGCTCCTCCAAAGTCCCCCCTCCTTTGCTCCCTCTTGGGGCATCTCTGCTTAGCTTTTCTGCCCCTTTCTCCCAGTGAGCCTTTTTAGATCAAAGACATGCATCTTAAAACAACAGCTCCCTCTTCGTGTATGGATATATGGATCTTGGATTCATTTGTAAGGATAATACCTAATGCAGTGACTGGGAAAGACAGTGAGAGCATAAATCAGTGCACCCTTTTTGATAAAGTCGGACGGCAGATATATAGAGAGCCCCTCAGAGATTAGAGAGACAGATGTTCCAAAGACCATTTTTGCTTCAAGGATGTTTAATGCAGGATTGTTTAGACTGGCAAAAAAATTAGAAACCAGTTCAACAGCCAGTGATGGGGAACTTGCTTTGCAAAGTATGGCATTATATACAGTGGAATAATGTGTATCATGTTTTCAGCGAATTTTCAAAAACATATGGTAATGCTCAGGAAATACTATGAAGCAAAAGCAGGATGTAACCAATATGTATATTGTGATCTCAGCTATGTAAGATTTATGCAAATATATGCATAGAAAATAAGGCTGAAGGGAAATATGTCAATATGACATTGTTTGCACACTGTTGTTGTTTCCCAGTACCTAGCACCAGAGGGTCAATAAATATCCGTGAGTCAACATCATCCATGAAAAGAAGCATCAAAAGAGGCAATTTTTTTCTTTATTATGCTTCCATACAGTCAGCATATTTTACACTTATAATCCACCAAAAAGCTGTTGTTAATAGTTACTGAGATCATAGATACGCAAGTGCCAGCTTTCAGGAATATGATGAGCACTGTCTAAAATGGGGTTCATTTTAGGAACAGGACCAGCATAATGGGTGGCACTCCACTGTTAGCCTGCACATCTCCAGCCCTGACCCATGAGCTCCTATGAGACAGTGCGTGTTTTTCAGGTACTATCCAATGGGCCACCCGGCCTCTGTCCACCTCTACTTCCTTGCTGACCGCTTCCAGGGCTTTCTGATCAAGCATCATGCTACCAATCTGGCAGTGAGCAAACTCGAGACACTGGAGACATGGGTGATGCCAAAGAAAGTCTTCAAGATCGCAAGCCCACCCAGCGACTTTGGGAGGCTTCAGTTTTCCGAGGTAAGAGGCCAGACCTTGTCATATTCACTGTCTTTGGCATCCCCCTTGCTGGGTCCTGCTCTATGATCTGACACCTGTAATAGGAAATAGAGGAGAAGGGAACTTGGAGAGCCCCAAAGATAAGCTCACCCTGTGCCTGGAGAAGGTTCTTCAGCTTCAAACACTGGAACTGACATCTAAACAGGGCAGGAGGAGAGGGGCAGTGGACCAAACCAACCCAGAGCCCTGATCTATTTTTTATAGTAGAATTTCTGTTTCTGTTTGTTATTTTTTTTTTATTCTACCTAGTAAGTCCTCCTAAATTTGTGTTAGTAATAGACCAATAACAAACCAGTTTTTTAGTGAAGTAGTGGCAGTAGCCTCATTTTACATATTGGGAAACTGAAGCCTTATGGAGATTCAGTGATTTTCTAGATCGTTGCTAGGAAGTGGCAGAGCTCAAAATTGAACCAAGATCTTTTAGGCTGCAAATCCCATGCTTAATTGTGCTTTTTTCTCCCCAGTTCTCAGCACAGGGTTTAGGTTAAAATAAGTTCCAGATCAATCATTGAATGGATGGGTGGATGGATGGATAGCTGAATGGATGAACATGTGGGTGGATGGATGGACAGATGAGGGGGCAGGTGGATGGATAGATGGATGGATGGACAGACGATGTGTCAGTGATTGGACAGATGGACTGGTGCACGGGTGCATAGATCTATGGAATGCAGTTTCCACCTCTCCAGTACAGCATCAGTTTTTAGTTATTTTTCTGTCCGGGGAGATGATTGATGCAGCACTGCCCTTCTAACATCAGCCGTACCTCCAGACCTGATCTGCCCTGTTCTCTTCTCCAGCCCCATCCAGTACCACTCTCCTCCCCACTCACACTTGTTGTGTCTTTGTCAAACATGCCAGGTTTGTTCCTACTTCAGGCTTGGCATGTGCCGATCTACCTGCCTAGAGCACTTTCCTGCAGGTTTTCACCGTTTGAGGGGGAGGGGATCATTTCAATCTAAATCCAAGTGATGTGCCCTCCCTGCCCAGCCACTTATGCCACAATAACTACATTCTCCATCTGACACACCCTTAGTTTATTTTTTCTCTTAGCATTTACCATCTAGTGGCATCTTGTTAGTTCCTCTGATCACTTGGTGATTGTCCACAAGAGAGCTGAGGCAGTATCACTCTCACTCACTGCTGTATCCCCAGCACATAGAAGAGTATGTAGCATTTGTAGATGCTGAAAAAGGTTTCTGACTGAATGAGTACCTGCACTTGGCTGGTGACACTAGAAGGAAGGGGGAACACTATCAAGCTTGGTGAAGGTTGCCCACACAAAACTCCTCACGGGATTTCTGCCTTCCCTACGTCAGCAAGTGGCTAAAGCAATGATCCATCCCTGAAGTTAAGCACCTGCAATGAGTTTGTCTCTGGCTTAAGGGCCGGTTTTAGAATGTGGAGAATCTTGAGGGATGGGAGTGGGCTGGGGTTAAGTGTCCCACCTGGTCTCTTTCCAGCCCATTATGGCCCCACCTGGCTGACCCGTGCCCTACTGACTAGGCACTGAATAGGCAAGGGTGGGAATTCTTGTGAAGCCACCATTTCCAATTAAGGCTCCAAATGGGTTGGCTGGAGTCGAGCTGCCTTGGGAGCCCACTCCATAAATTACTGGTGCCAGGGGGCAATTAGATGCTGCCCCAGTTGGAGTCTGTGCTGGGTGCCCAAGCGGCCAATTGAAGACATTAATGTCCCATTAATGAGATGGATGCCTGGTGACTGGGCTCTCCCTGTTTATCAGCCTGCCGTTGGGAGACTGGGCACTTCTGGCAGTGACAAATGATGCTGGCCATTCGTGGCTGGTGATTTGTGAGGGTTCCTACTATGGCTTTGGTACCCTTGGTGTGACGGCCACCAAGATCGTTGGCAGACTACCAACATGTAATGCAAGGAGCCCTGAATCTTGCATTTCAATTTTTTTCTAAACCCTTAACTTTAAGGCAAATGTAAAACTGAACAAGAAGGAGGGAAAGAAGGGCAGGGCCACTTTGTGGGTGATGGAGAAGCTCCCTCATGTTGTCACAGTCCTAGGGCTGTGCATAGGGCCTGGCTCTTAGCAAGTGGGCAGCTCAGATGGATTTCTCAATCCGTGGGAGTCCCATGCTTGTAGCTTGGAGAGTCACCAAGTGCCTATGATATGCGAGGTGCCCAAAGGTCAGACCAGACTCTTGTTGTCATGGAATTGATCTCTAAGTGGGACAGCCAATGAGTGAGCAAATAAATGAATGAAAAAATTTCAAGTAATGACAGGTTCTATACAAAGAAAACAAAATTCCATGCATGTAATTGCTAAAGACTAGAGAGGCTGATGAGGACTACTTTCAAAGGGATGATTCATTTGGGAAGGCTTTTCTAAAAATAATTTTAGAGCTGAAAACAGTAAATGATCTGGAGTATTCTTGTGTCTTCTAAGAGAAGAGCCTGTGCAAAGTCCCTGAGGCTCCAGGCAGGAGCTTGGCATACTCAAGGAGCAGCAAGGCCAGTGTGGCCAGAGCACAGCGAGCAAGATGGAGAGTGATAGGATGAAGAAGGTCTTTGAGGGGACAGGGGGACAGATCCTGAGGGGTCTTGCAGACCCTGGGAAGAAGTTTGGGTTGTATTTTAAGTATCATGGGAAGGCTTTGGTGGGTGTAAAGCTGGGGAGCAGTATGTTTAGCTTGAACTTGAACATGTGCTTAAATATGAGCAGTTGATCACTTTGTGGTGACTGGTGTGGACTCCCAGAGCAATAGTGAGAATGTGACAGCAGCATCACCCCACCTCAGGCAGACCCTCCTCCCTCATGCTTGGGCTGCAGCTGACTTCCTCCTCCTCTCAAAAGTTAGGAACAGGATCTAGGTTTCACACCGCCAGCCACTTTACAACTCCTCTGCCCGGGTTATGTTGGTTTTAGAACTCCGATTTCAGAGATTTATTCGCCCCCAATTCTATGGGGGATCCAAGGATGATGTCTGGAGTGTCGCCACACTCCCCTAACCAGTCCATAATCCCTTCCTGAAGTAGGGCCCTTGCACAGTTTTGTGGCCATCAATCTATTTGTCAGTGTCTGGGAAAATCAGCGTGCATAGGGCCTGAGTGCGTGAGGTACTCAGCCCCTAATCATTCATGACATAGAGAGAGGGTGGATGGGTAGATCAATAGGTAATTAGATAAATATAGAGATAGAGATATATTGAGTACCTACTATGTGCTCAACACTGTTGCGGGCACTAGAAATACATTGGCGAACAAGCCGGATGTCGTCTCTACCTTCTTGGAGTTGACAGTTGAGCCGGGGAGAGAGACTAAATTAAGGGTTGCAATACTGTACCCCCCCCCCAAAAAAAAAGAAAGCTACAATGGGCAAATACTTAGAGAAGTACCGCACCTCAGTGGAGCCTCTAAGCGAGGAAGGCTTCCCAGTATAGGTGGCACCCTGACTGAGGTCTGGATGATAAATAAGAGCTTGTTAGGAAGCGGGTGGGGAAAGTCAGGCAGGCTGTGCAAGGAGAGGTGGGCATGGACGCAAGATCAGAGGTGAGAGAGAGCCCTTCTCCAGGAGGCACTGAGGGTATTTCTGTAGCTGGGGGTGTGGCGAGTGGAGGGGAGAGAAGTGGCCAGAAACGGAGCGGACCCAAAAGGACCAGACCTCACAGGTCAGTGAGAGACTGGACTGAAGAACAATGAGATGCTAAAAAGGGTTGCGTGTGGGATCAGGTTTCTTTAGAAAAATCTCTAAGACTTTGAGGCATAGCTTGATTCCTGCTCCCTCACTCATTTATTTTTTCAGTCAGTGGTATCTTTTAATTCCTACCATGTTCCAGCCAGGGTACTAGGCACCAGGGGTCCTCAGAAGCAGCCAGCCCCTGGGATCCACAGGGTGGCAAAAAACACCAA
>PVKM010027201.1:0-18883 GCA_004027735.1 Carollia perspicillata | reverse complement strand
GGTTTTGTTATTGTTTATAAATATTTGTTGTCCTTAATCTTGGTTGTGAGAGGAGGTACAGTGTTTCCACCTACGCCTCCATCTTGGCCAGAAGTCCCAAAGTTTCTTTTGAGAAACCAGCTGATAGTCTTATGGAAACTCCTTTGTAGATAACTCTCTGCTTTTCTCTGTTTTTAAGATTCTCTCTTTATTTTTAATCTTTGACATTTTAATTATGATGTATCTTGGTGTGGTCCTCTTTGGGTCCATCCTCTTTGGGGCTCTCTGAGCTTCCTGGACTTGTAAGTCTGTTTCCTTTGCCAGATTGTTTTTTTTTTCTTTTTTTCATTATTTTTTCAATGAAGTTTTCATTTTTTGCTGTTCTTCTTCTCCTTCTGACACCTCTATGATTTGAATGCTGGTACGTTTGAAGTTGTCCCAGAGGCTCCTTACTCAATCCTTGGTTTTTTGAATTCTATGTTCTTTTTAAAAGATTTCATTCATTCATTCATTCATTCATTCATTCATTCATTTATTTATTTATGTATTTGAGAGAGAAGGGAAGGGAGGGAAAAAGAGAGGGAGAGAACCATTGGTGTGCAAGAGATACATTGATTCGCTGACTCTCACAACTGGGGACCTGGTCTGCAACCCAGGCATGTGCCCTGACCGGAAAACAAACCAGCAACCTCTTGGTTCGCAGGCTGGCACTCATTCTACTGAGCCACACCAGTCAGGGCAGATTATTTTCTTCTTGCCCTTCTGATTGAATTTTTGTTTTTCCTTGTGTTCTAAATCTTTGATTTGATTCTTGGTTTCATCCCCTTCACTGTTTGTTCCCTGTAAATTTTTCTTTATTTTACTTAGTGTAACAGTTATCTCTGCCTTGGTCTTTTTTATGCTGTTGAAGTACCCATTGAGTTCCTTGAGCACCTAATAACCAGTGTTTTGAACTCTGCATCTAATAGGTTGCTTATCTTTTGTTCTTTTTCTGGAGTTTTGATCTGTTCTTTCATTTGAGCCATATTCCTTCGTCTCCTCGTTTTGACAGCCTCCATGTGTTTGTTTCTGTGTATTAGGAGGAGCTGTTTCAAATCCCTGTCTTGGTAGCGTGGCCTAATGTAGAAAAGCACACCGCAAGTTGGATGGGGCAGAGCCTTGGGTCATTGCATGGGCAGGGCAATCCAGTTAACCAGGTTGATGGAGTCTCCGACATGATGCTGCCGCCCTCTGTTGGGGAGAGCTCAGAAGAAGAACAGTGGCTGCTTCCTGGCCTTTGGAGTTTTGTTTGGGAGGAAGCTGTTCCCCAGCACTAGCCATGATGCCAGATACTTCATATTCTCCCCTTTTGCTGCTGGTGCCCTTCAAGCTGCTGCCCTGGTGCTGGAGCCCAGAGGGAGTGGGTCTGTAAATCCTAAGTCCCTTGCAGACCCTTTAAGAGGGGACACTGAGAATGCCACAGTTTCTTCCACCACCCCAAGCCACACTGGTTTTTACAGCTGGAAGTTATGGGGACTTCCTGGCACTGGCACCGTGGGCTGGGTGGTGTGGTCTGGGGCTCACATCTCTCGCTCGTGAGACTTCCCTCGCAATCTTTACCCACCACACATGGGTGTGGGACCTCCTGTTGCTCATCTCTGCCCCTCCTACCTGTCTGAATGAATGTGACTTCTTTAATTCGTTGGTTATTGAACTTCTGTACAGCTCATTTTTTTTGATGATTTTGGGTTATAGTTTTGTGATTCAGTGGTAATTTTTGCTGTGATTGTGCAAGGAGGCGAGCCATCTTTACCTGTGCCTCCATCTTAACTGGAAGTGACGTGCTGGTTTTTCATCTGATTGTTTCACGCTTCTTCCTCCAAGTTCTTTAATTTGTTTCCTTACCTGAGGACATTTTTTCATTGCTTTTTTTTTTTAGAGAGGAAGGGAAAAAGGAAGGGAGAGAGAGTAATATTGATGTGAGAGAGAAACATCAAGTGGTTGCCTCCTGTATGTTCCACAACCTGGGTATGTGCCTCAACCAGGAATCAAACCCGCAACCCTTTGGTTATGGCACAATGCTCCAACCAGCTGAGCCATACCAACCAGGGCCCTCCACGTTTTTCATTTAGCACCTAATCTTAGAAAACTATTATAGTTCATTTAAAAGACACTTTAGAGCAGCAGGAGGATAGTTAAACTAGGAGTCAGTAGACATGAACTGGGGCATAGCCAGTGTTTGATAGCTGTAAGAACCACAGTCAGACAGTCTCTAGAAGCCTTAGTTTCCTCATCAGTGAAGTGAAGATAACACCTGTACTGCTTGTCATGTCTTACAGAGTTATAATAAGCATCAGGGAACACATGAAAGAATTTTACAAATTAAAATACCACTATGCAGCCCTGGCTGGAGTGGATCAGTGAGTTGGGCATCATTCGTAGACTAAAGGTCACCCGTTCAATTCCCAGTCAGGGCACATGTGTGGGTTGTGGGCCAGGTCCCCAGTTGGGGGGTGTGCAAGAGGTAACCAATTGACATCTCTCCCTCTCTTTTTCTCTCCCTTCCCCTGTCTCTAAAAAATAAATAAATAAAATCTTCTAAAATAAATAACTAAATAAATAAACACCACTATGTAGAACAGAGGTTGTTGGTGCCCTTAGAATTCTGAAGTTATGGATGAATATGAAGAATCTGTGGTTTTAGAGTTCTTTGATAGTGAGCAGTTGTTTTGAGGAAAAGGGTCCTCTAAGAATATAATGTTGCTTTAATAAGGAAAAACTACTTCCTTTAATGAGTTGTTTGGAATTCTTTTCTTAGAATAACCGAGTGAGTAGGAAAAAAATCTGAAATCCTGTGTTGTGTTCTAACCCACGATGTAAATTAACCCTCATCATTGTACCGCCAGCGCAGCAGGATTGAGTTGCTCTGGAATTCCTCTGTGACTGTTAGCGAACTAGACAGTGTGGCCTGGAGGAGTCATGCTGATTCTTTTTGGGATCAGGTGGGAATTCAAGTCACATGACTAAGTTACATAAACTATCCAAAAACTAACATTGTGCACATAACGATTTTATTTATCGTGAAAGTGCAGTTGGTCCTTGAACAACACAGGCGTTCGGGACACCGACCGTCTGCACAACTGAAAATCCACATACCACTTTCGATTCCCTCCCAGAACTTAACCACTAGTAGCCTGCTGTTGACTGGAAGGCTTACCGATAATATAAATAATCGATTAGCATATTTTGTATGTTATGTATATTATATACTGTATTCTTGCAATAAAATAAGCTAGAGAAAAGAATGTTATTAAGGATATCATCAGGAACAGAAAATACAATGTTTATTGAAAAAAATCCACGTATAGGTGGATCTACATTTAAAACCTGAGTCGTTCAGGAGTCAGTGGTGTTGCCTTTAGTAGAGGTTAGTGGTGTCAAAACAGCATTATTCTAAGAATTGGCAGACCTCTGTGGCTCCCAGGTAGAAAAGACTTCCTTAGAGGATGACTGCGGTTAATTCTTTTGACAGCAGTCTTGTTCGCAAAGCCAGTCTTGAATATGAAGGAGGAACTGATCTCTGTGGTGCCAGTCTCCATGAGATCAGGATGGGCAGAAGCTACTGGTGACTTGGCCTTGTATTTGACCACTTTTTTTGTCTGAGAATTTCCTTAAAAATCACTTTGATGTTTTTGTCCTGACCACTGTGGCTCAGTTGGTTGGGCATTGTCCCCCAAAGTAAAAGGTTACTGGTTCACTTCCTAGTCAGGGCACATGTCTGGGTTGCGGGTTCAGTCCCGGTTGAGGTGTGTACAAGAGGTAACCTATTGATATTTCTCTCTCATATCGCTGTTTCTCTCCCTATCTTTCTTTCTCCCTTTGCCTCTCTAAAAATAAATAAATAAAAATTTAAAAAATTACTTTGAATTTTTTAAAGGATGAATTTAAAGTTATGCAAATACTACATCGTATATAACCACATGATTATCTCAGTAGACTCAAAAAGCATTTGACAAAATTCAGATAAACAAGAATAAAAGGGACC
The DNA here is from genome assembly GCA_004027735.1 of Carollia perspicillata. Classification (NCBI taxonomy): domain Eukaryota; kingdom Metazoa; phylum Chordata; class Mammalia; order Chiroptera; family Phyllostomidae; genus Carollia; species Carollia perspicillata. Next base: position 14,880 of record PVKM010027201.1, on the reverse strand, counting down.
TTCCTTATCTGGTGAAGGGCATCTGTGAAGAACCCACAGCTAACCTCACAGTCAGGGTGAGAGAGTGAAGACGTGCGCCCAGGATCAGGAACAGGGTGGGCTGTCTGCTCTCCCGCCTTCTGTTCAGCACTGCTCTGGAGATTCTGGACGGCGCTGCAGTTTGAGAAACGAGACGAGACTGAAAGACAGAAATCTGGCATGGAGAGGAAGGGGTAAAGCAGTCCTAATTTGCAGGTGGTGTGATTATTTATGTAGAAAAACATGATGAAATCTACAAAAATGCTGTTAGGACTAACCAGTTTAGCAAGTTTGCAGGTTATAAGATAAATAAAAATATACTAGCAATGAACAGTTGAAAATTGAATTGAAAAATGAAACCAAATAGCATCAAATTAAGTGAAACATTTAGGAATAAATCTAAGATGTTCAAGACTTGTACACTGAAAAATGCAAAACATTACAAGAGAAGTTAAAGACCTGAATGAGTGGAGGAAAATACTATGTTCATGGGTCAAAAGACTCAATATTAAGATATCATTTCTCCCCAAATTGGTCTATAAAATCAAGACTTCCTAATCAAAATTTCAGCTTTTTTTGTAGCAGTTGACAGGCTGATTCTAAAATTCATGTGGAAACGCAAGTAACCTAGAATAGGCAACAACAACTAAAACAGAACCGAGTTGGAGGTCTGACACTACTTGAATTTAGGACTTCTTAATAGAGCTAAAACAATCATGAGTATGTGGCATTGGGGTAAAAAATAGGAAAATAGGTCAGTGGAAAAGCAGAGAGAGTCCCAAAATAGACCTGTATGTATCTATAATACTGACTTGCAGCAAAGGTGCAAAAGCAATTCAGTGGGGAAAGAACAGTCTTTTGAACATATAACAATCAACTGAAAATGAATTACACACCTAAATGTAAAGTCTGAAACTATAAAAGATGTAGAGGAAAACAGATTTACGAAAATAAAATATGACATCTAAAACGCAGTTCACAACAAGTACTGTATTTTTCGGACCATAAGATACACCTAGGTTTTAGAGGAGGAAAATAGGGAAAAAACTTTGAAGCAAAACATGTGGTAAAAATATTTAATAACATAAGTAACAATATTTCACCAATATAAATGTAAAGCTACATTTGGACTATAAGATGCACCCCCCTCCCCTTTCCTCCCAAATTTTGCGGGGAGGGGAGGCGCACCTTATAGTCTGAAAAATACAGTGATTGTTAAGTTAGGTGTTGTCAAAATTAAGGATTGCTCTTTAGAAGACATTAAGAGAATGACAGGAGACAGCCCAAACTGGAAGAAAATATTCATAAAGCATATATCTGATAAAGGACTAATATTTGGAATATATGAAGACTTCTCAAAACTTAATGAGAACCGACGATCCAGTTAAGAAATTGGCAAAAGGTAAACAGGCCATTTACTAAAGAACATGTATGGATGGCAAATAAGCACATGAGCAGACACTCAGCACCATTTGTCTTGAGGGAAATCCAAATTGAAACCACAGTAAGTGCCGCTGCACACCATTGGAATGGGTAATGTTAATAAAATGACCACACCAAGTGCTGGTGAGAATGTGGAGGAATGGGAACTCTCATGGGAATGAAAGATGGTATAATATAACCACTTTGGAAAACAGTTTGGTTGTGGGGTTTTTTTTTTTTTTTAAGATTTTATTTATTTAACTTGAGAGGGTAGAGAGGGAGAGAAACATCAATGTGTGGTTGCCTCTCGTGCGTCCCCTGCTGGGAACTGGCCTGCAACCCAGGCATGTGCCCTGACTGGGAATCAACCGCGATCCTTGGGTTCGCAGGCCTGTGCTCAATCCACTGAGCTACACCAGCCAGGGCCCAGTTTGTTTGTTTTTTAAAGAGTTAAACATGTGTCTACAGCATGATCCAGCCATTTTACTCATAGGTATTTACCCAAGAGTAAAGAAAGCATGAGACCTTACAGAGATTTGTACTTGAATGTTCATAGCAATTTTGTAATAGTTCAAAACTAGAAACATCTAAAAAGTCCATCAACAAGTAAATGGGCAAACTGAGAGAGAGACCCATGCAATGATCTGTTACTTGGCAATGTGAAAAGATAAGGCCTGTGACATACAGTAATCATGATGGAACTCCAGTGGGTTATGCTGAGTGAATGAAACGAAACGAAACAGAAGAGGACTATGAACTCTTATTCCACTTACGAAATCTGTGATGGCAGAAAGCAGGTCACTGGTTGCTTGCTGCCTGAAGGAGAAATTACAGAGGGGTACAAGGAAATGTTTGCCACGATAAATGCTTTATTGTCTTGGTTGTGTTAATGTTTATACAGATATGTACATATATTAGTGTTTATGAAATCAGTTTAAATATGTACAGTTAATTGTAGCTCAGTTATACCTTAATAAAATTATTAAAAGTTGATGTATAATGCTTTAAGTTTTTAGCCTTGGCTGGGTAGCTTGGCTGGGTAGTTGGTTAGAGTGTTGTCCCAATATACCAAGACTGGGAGTTCAGTCCCAGCCAGGGCACATACAAAGAATCGACTGATGAATGCATTCTAAACGAATCAGTTTCTCTCTCTCTCCCACCTCTTCCTCTCTCTCTAAAATCAATCAATCAGTCAGGACACTTTGAGGTTTTTTAGGCATATTTTATTGATTATGCTGTTGTAGTTGTCCTAGTTTTTTCTCCCTTTTATCCCCCTCTGCCCTGCTCCCCCTCCCTCCAGCATTCACCCCCACCTTAGTTCATGTCCAGGGACGGTTCATATAAGTTCATTGGTTTCTCCATTTCTTATACTATTCTTAACCCTTTGTCTATTTTGTACTTATCAATTATGCTTCTTATTCCCTGTACCCTTTCCCCCATTTCCCCCTTCCCCTGCCCGCTGATAACCCCTCCATGTGATCTCCATTTCTTTGATTCTGTTGTTCTTCTAGTTGTTGGCTTAGTTTGTTTTTGTTTTTGATTTTTAGGTTCAGTTGTTGATAGTTGTGATTTTGTTATCATTTCACTGTTCATAGTTTTGATCTTCTTTTTCTTAGATAAGTCCCTTTAACATTTCATATAATAACAGCTGGGTGATGATGGACTCCTTTAACTTGACCTTATTTGGAAGCGGTTCATCTGCCCTTCCATTGTAAACGAAAGCTTTGCTGGATAGAGTAATCCTGGATGTAGGTCCTTGCCTTTCGTGACTTTGAATACTTCTTTCCAGCCCCTTCTTGCCTGTAAGGTCTCTTTTGAGAAATCAGCTGATAGCCTTATGGGAACTCCTTTGTAGGTAAATCTCTTGCTGCTTTTAAGATTCCTTATTTTTAATCTTGGGTAGTTTAATTATAATGTGTCTTGCAAGGTGTGTTCCTTCTTGGGTCCAACTTGTTTGAGACTCTCTGAGCTTCCTGGACTGTCGTGTCTATTTCCTTTGCTAGATTGAGGAAGTTTTCCATCATTGTTTTTCAAATAAGTTTTCAATTTCTTGGTCTTTCTCTTCTCCTTTTGGTACCTCTATGATTTGGTGTTTAAAGTTGTTCCAGAGGTTCCTAAGCCTCTCCTCACTTTTTGAATTCTTACTTCTTTATTCTGTTCTGGTTAGATGTTTATTTCTTCTTTCTGTTCCAAATCGCTGATTTTTGAGTCCTGGTTTTCTTTCCTCCATTGTTGGTTCCCTGTATGTTCTTCTTTTTAAAAAAATGATTTTATTTATTTATTTTTAGAGAGAGGGGAAGGGAGGAAGAAAGAAAGGGAGAGAAACATCAATGTGTGGTTGTCTCTCATGCGCCCCCTTTTGGGGACCTGGCCCACAGCCCAGGCTTGTGCCCTGACTGGGAATCAAACTGGTGACTCTTTGGTTCACAGGCTGGTGCTCAATCCATTGAACCACACAAGCCAAGACTATTCTTCTTTATTTCACTTTGTATAGCCGTCACTTCTTTTATTTTGCATTGGCAAGCAATCATTTCTGTAGGCATCCTCATTTACCAGTGCTTTGAACTTTGCATCTGATAAGATGGCTATCTCCTCCTGGCTTAGTTCTTTTTCTGGAGCTTTGATCTGTTCTTTTATTAGGGCCATATTTCTTCATCTTGGCGCACCTGTTACATTGTAAGAGGCGGAGCCTTTGGTATTTGTCAGGGTGGGGAAAGCCACTTTGCTGCATTGTGGTTCTGTATGTGAGGAAGAAATTAAAGATGGAACAATGCCACTTGCTCAGCTCTTGCTCCACTTTCAGTCACTGCCCCCACTTCCCACAAGCACATTGGTCCCTTCTGGTGCTGATTCCCAGATGGGTGGGCTTGTGTACATTCTAGGACCCTGGGTCCCTCCAACAGACTCTCCTGTGAGGCTGGGAGTTTCTCCTGCCACCACAGCCTCCACAGGTTTTTATAGCCAAGGGTTTTGAGGCTTTATTTCTCCGCACTGGAGCCCTGAGTTGTACGGTCTGTCCCCCTCCCCAGTTGCTCCTCCTGGTCCACCCACACACAGATGTGGGACTGCCTGTTCTGCCAGCGCTGCCTTACCATTTTCCTCTCTGCCCCAGCCGCCTGTCTCGGCTCCTCCTACCAGTCTGGGTGAAGGTTTCTTCAACTCTTTGGTTGTCAGACTTCCATACAGTTCAATTTTCTGTCAGTCCTGGTTATTTTTGGTTTTTAAATTTGTTTTTGTCCTTATTTTGGTTGTACGAGGAAGCAGCATGTATCTACCTATGCCTTCATCTTAGCTGGAAGTTCCATAGTTTCAGACACTTTGAGTTTTTAATGCACTTTGTCTTATGTGCTTTGTTCTCACTATGAAGTAGGTAATTGGCAGTTACAGGTGAGGAAACTGAGGTTTGAGGAAGTTAATTAACTATGCAGGCTCACCCAGCTGACTGAGTGCAGACCAGGGCCAGCTGCCGCCCAGACAGGGAGCCTGTTGCCAGAGGGGTGTGTTTACCCACACTTTGTCCTGGAGTCGAAGACTCTGAGATTGATTATTTTACTCCCTTTTTTCCCATTAATCTTTTGGGAACTGCATTTTACGTGTGTTCTTTTAATGTTTCTTCCATCAGCATTAACAGAAGATAGGGGCTGAGTGATTTCTGAACTGTCTCGTGCTCTCCCGCAGGGCACAGTCGTTTGCAGAGCGCCTTCGTCTGGGCATCGCAGTGATTCACGGAGAAGCTCAGGATGCCGAGTCGGACTTGGTGGATGGACGGCACTCTCCGCCCATGGTCAGGAGCGTGGCTGCCATCCACCCCAGCCTAGAGATCCCCAGTAAGTGTGCTGCCTCTCTGCTTTGCTTTCCCCTTTGATTTTAAGGCTAACTTAATTTTGTTTCAAATATGAATGACCTCTTCTTTTTTTTGTTTTGTAATGTGGCAAATGTCTTCCCTGGCCTGGTGGTAACCAGTGCACTTCTGACGGCCCTGTGGAATAGAGCCTTTCAGAGGCCTCTGCCTGATCATCGCAAAGTCATGAAAGTGCTCCACTATTCAGACTCAGTTTGGCACTTGGGGGGTTTTGTTCATTCATTCAGTGATATATCTTGTAGTTTAACATGAACACAAGTTATTCACTGTAGTGTTATTTTTATTGCAAGATATTTGAAGACTCTTAATGATTTATCAGAGGGTAGGGCTTAGTTAACTATGTTGTATCAGTACATCTAATTATGTAGCCCTTTGAATTAGTTAAGACTATCTGAAAACAAGATAATCTATGGAATGCACAGAGAATATATACCTACCTTTGTGCAAGGACCAGGAAGAACGATGAAGGTGAAATCATTATGATGCGGTGGTAAGATTTATGGGTGAATTGGTTTTGTTTTTAAGAACTTGCCTTTAATAACATCTTTTCAATTTAGAAAAAATAACTGATTTTGAGTCTCGAGGGAGCAGATTCAACCCTTTTTCTACCCTTAGTGCATAAGGGCCTGAATGTGTTTTAGCAAGAGAAAAGACAGATTTTATTTAGGAAATGTTGCATTGAGGGGAAAGAGATCTCACTATAGAACTGGGCTCAACTCTGAATGTAGGAGGACAGGTGGGGATTGATAGCCAAGAAGCAGGTTGGGGGAGGGGGTCAGTGGGTGGAAATTTACTAAGAGGAGGGAGGCATCAAGGGTAGGGGGAATTCTTGCTAAACTGAGCTAACAAAATTCTTGCTGAAGGAAGGCCTGGGTGCTCAGATTAGTTCAGGAATTCTTGCTAAAACTTATCTCTGCCAGCCTGAGTACAAAGCCCATCCTTTAGTCCAGGTTGAGAAAAAGGCTCGTAGGAGCCTGACTTGTGGTCAAGGACATAGTCTTTGTTACTATTCCAGTGTTTTCCACACTGAACTGAAAGAGTTTTTTCAAACAATTTCTTATGTTTAATCACTTTTATTTTAATTAGAAGCCTAATCAGTGCTTAATTCACTGAATTAATCATTTTTTATTTCAGAGACACCACTGTTACATTTTAGTGGGCCTCTTCATTTTTTTCCTTTCTTGTTTTCATCCAGTAGTGATTCATACTGATTATGTCATTGTGCATGTTGCTATCTTCTCCCAGCTTTATAACATATCTTTCCACAAGTCATTAAAAAGTCATATCCCATCTTATGGATGTGGCTTAGACTGCCCAGGCAGGGTATAACTGGATATGTGTGTTTTCTCCCAGTCTTTGCCAGTGTAATGCTGAAATTAACATATGTGAATAAGAAACTTTCCCCATACTTTGGCATATTTCATTATAAGTTTTTAAACGTGATCTTGATGAGTTAAAGGTATGGCTGTTAGTTAAGTTGATTTCCTAAAGGCCTGTAGCATTATATTCTTTCACCAATATTGGGGTCAAGTGCCTGGAGAAAAGGGTGTTGAAAATGGAAAAAAAAAGTTCTTGAGTTTTGGGATTTATCTTGCTTTGTTTGGCCTTAAATTTCTGTCTCCACTCTCCCCACACCAGCCTCAGTTCACATACTGCATTTAGTTGTCATTTGTCTTTAGTCTCTTTTAGTCTAGAACAGTGGTTCTCAGCTGTGGCTGGGGTAGGGTGTGGGTTTTGTCCCCTAGAAGACATTTGGAAATATCTGGAGAATTTTTTATTGTCACAGTTGTGGGGGTCACTACTTGCATCTAGTGAGTAGAGGCCAAGGATGCTGCTAAAAGGTCCCACAACACATAGGACAGTTCCCACAGCCAGTCGTCTGTCCTGAGTTTCAGCGTGCTAAGGTGGAGAAACCCTGATCTGAAGCAACCCTACTTTGTTTCTTTAGTGATGCCGACCTGTTTTATAACATCGCAGTGAAAGTCACTTAACATAGAATTAGCTGTTTTGACATGGACAGGTCACTGGTGTTTAATGCATTCAGAGTGTTGTATAACTACCAGTGTTTTCTAGTTTCAACGTTTTGTCACCCTAGAAGGATACCCCTACCCAGTAAGCAATCACTAACCCCCCCATTTCCCTCCCCCCATCCCCTGGCAACCACTCATCTGCTTGTTGTCCATATAAATTTGCCTGTTCTGGACATTTCACGTAAGTGAAATCATACGATATGTGACCTTTTGTGTCCAGTTTCTTCCACTTACCCTAATGTCTTTGAAGTTCATCCAGAGATGCACATACCTTTTGATGGCAGAATATTTCATTGTGTGGATATATGCCACAGTTTGTTTATACATTCATTCATTGACGGGTACTCGCGTCATTTCTGACTTTTGGCTATAATGCTGTAGTGTGCATTCATGTACAGGTTTTTTGCACACATGTAATCCATTTCTCCAGGGTCTATACCTGGGATTAGAATGGCTGAATCATATGGTAACTTTGTAGTTAACTTTCGAGGAACCACCAAACTGTTTTTCATAGCAGCTATAGCATTTTACATTCCTATCAACGATGTACAAAGGTTCTAATTTCTCCACATCCTTACTAACATTGATTTTCTAATCTTTTTATTGCAGTCATTGTTGACTGAAAAATAATATCAATGTAGTGCTTCATCACCAAAAAGGATTTACTCAGGAAAAAGAAAGGGTTTCAACCCATGCATGCAGATGTGGCAAGCCAAATGCACACTCTCTGGCCTGCGAGCAGAGAGGGAGGGGTGTTTATATAAGGGGCAGAGGAGCTGAAGGGAAGGGCAAACCAGAACCACGGAGCTTTATTATAAACATAGAGTGTTTCCTGTAGGGTTTTCGGCAATCCCAGATTACATCCAGTGCAAAAACTTCTACACGCCCTAGCTTCTCTGGGAGCCATAGCTCCTAAAATCAGGAGACCTTCCTGATTTATGTTGTTTGAAGTTTGGGTTAGTCTCTTAGTCACCATGCTAGTGTGTTTGAAGTAGTACTTCATTGTAGTTTTGATCGGCATTTCCCTAATGGTTAATGACTTTGAGCATCTTTTCATGCATTTGTTATCAGTTTATCCTTTTTGGAGAAATGTTTACTCCAATCCTTTGCCAATTTTTAAATTGGGTTGTTTGTCTTTTCATTTTTGAGTTGTAAGAGTTCTTTATGTATTCTGGACAAGACTTATCAGACATGGCATGCAAATATTTTCTCTCATTGTGCAGCTTGTCTTTTTACTTTCTTGATAGTGTGCTCTGATGCACAAAGAGGGTCTAATTTTCCTGAAGTTCACTTTATTTAATTTTATACTTGTTGGTTGTCTTTTGGTGTCATATTTAAGAACCCATTGCCAAATTCAGGGTCATGAAGATTTACTCCCAGGTTTTCTACTTATAGTTCTACAGTTTGAGCTCTCATTTTTATTATTTTTTTAATTTTTAAAAAATTTAATTTATTTATCTTTAGAGGGGAAGGGAAAGAGAGAGGGAGAGAAATATCAATGTATGGTTGCCTCTCGTGCATCCCCCGCTGGGAACTGGCCTGCAACCCAGGCGTGTGCCCTGACTGGGAATCGAACCATGATCCTTTGGTTCGCAGGCCCGCGTTCAATCTACTGAGCTACACCAGCCAGGGCTTGAGCTCTCATTTTTAGGTCCTGGCTCCATTTTGAGTTAATTTTTGTATATGATATAAAGTAGGAGTCCAGCTTCATTCTGTTGCATGTGGATATTTAATCTTTCCAGCACCATTTGTTGAAAAGAATTTTCTTTCCCCAGTGAATGGTCCTGACACTCTCGTGAAAAATCACTTCTAAGTGTCCACTGATGAATGGATTGAGAAAATGTGTGTGTTATTCAGCCATAAAAATGGACAACCTGCCATTTGTGACAACATGGATGGACCTAGAGAGTATCATGCTCCGTGAAATAAGTCAGAGAGAGACAAATACTGTATGATCTCACTTAGATGTGGAATCTGAAGGCAAAACCCCACCAAACCCACAGAAGCAGAGTAGACTGGTGGTTGCCAGGGGTTGCGGAAGAGAGGAAATGGGGAGGTGTTGGTCGAAGGCTTCCAGTTAGAAGCTGAATGAGTTCTGAGGATCCAGTGTACCTCATGGTGACTGTAATTAACACTGTGGTATATACTTAAAAGTTGCTAAGGTAGTAGATCTTAAATGTTCTTACCACCCACACAAATAGTAATAATTGTGTGAGGTGATGAATGTGTTGACTGATCTCTTTGTGGTAATCATTTTGTGTTGTATATGTATCAACACACCAGACTGTACACATTAAATTCACAGAATGTGATATGCCAGTTACAGCTCATAGAACTGGGGGGAATCAATAAACCATAGGTGTTCGAATTTATTTCTAGACTCTTAATCCTGTTGTGTTGGTGTATATCTCTGTCTTTATGCTAGTACCACGTTGTTTTGATTAGTAAAGCCTCATGTCAACTGTCATTGAAAAATAAAAAATACAAAAGTTTTATACTAGTTTTCAAAGTAGGGGAAGTGTGAGTCTTCTACCTTTATTCTTTTTTGTTTTAGGATTTTGGCTATTTGGGGTCTCCTGCATTACCATATGAATTTTATTGTCCATTTCTGCAAAAGAAGCAGTTGGGGTTCTGATACGGCTGGCATCAGCCCTCTGAGTCACACTGGGAGCACTGCCATCTTACCCGGACTGTTTTCTGATGTGCAAACACGGGATGTGTTTCCATTTATGTTTAATTTCAGCAGTGTTTTATAGTTTTCAGCGTACGAGTCTTTCGCCTCCTTTGTAGGTAGTTTATTCTTTTTGATGCTTTTTAAATGGAGTTGTTTTTTAAATTTCCCCTTCAGATGGTTCATTGCTGGTATGTAGAAACAATTGATTAAGTGTTGATCTTATACCTTGCAACTTTGGTGAATTTGTGTATTAGCTTTGGTAGATTTTTGGAGATTCTTTGGTATTTCCTGTGTGTAGGCTCATGTCATTTGCTAATCGAAATAACCTTACTTCCTTCTATTTCTTTTCTTGGGTCGTTGCCTGGGCAGCACGTGCATCCCAGTGCTGAAAGCTTCAGTGGAAGTGGCTCCCTGGTCTTGCTCCTGACCTTGCGGGGAGTTCAGTTCTGCACTAAGTACATGGTGGTAACTCTGAGTTTTTCATGGTTGCCCTTTATCAGTGAGGAGGCTGTCTCCATGTTTCTAGTTTCTTGGGTCGTCTTCTCATGAGACATTGACTTGTAAAAGGCTTTGGCACTTTAATATAGAAACTTCTGTGCATGTGTTTTATTCTGACCAGTGCTGATTCCTAAAGAAAAGCCTCCAATCACAGTGGTCGGCGATGTGGGAGGAAGGATCGCCATCATTGTGGTATGTAAACCTCTTTTATTATTAATTGCCCTATTTGCCAATTCTAGTTTGTTAACTTGTTTGTTTTTTAAGATTTTATTTATTTTTAGAGAGGAGAAGGGAAGGAGAAAGGGAGAGAAACATCAATGTGTAGTTGCCTCTCGAGCGCCCCCTACTGGGGACCTGGCCCACAACCCGGCCATGTGCCCTGGCTGGGAATCAAGTTGGCAGCCCCTTGGTTCGAAGGCCGGTATTCAATCCACTGAGCTACACCAGCCAGGGCTAACTTGTTTGTTAATTGTGTGGGGTTAGTGGTAGGTCAGGTAATTCTCATTGAAGTTGGTGCCTTGTGCTAAATGTTTATGTTGGTCCAAAAATTGAAAATGATTATCATCAGTTTATTACAAAATTGCTAATTACTTAGTTAATGAAATATTGTGCAGCTATTTGTCATAACGTGAGAAATTGTTTTGTGATCAAAATAGGATGCAAAATTGATTATAACTGTTTAAGACACACATCCTCTCACACTTCACAAAACCAGTGCACAAAAGGAGCACATTTCATGCCTATATTGAATAAATAAGAATAAAATGAACACATGGGTACTCACTGTTCAGCTTGGGAACAGTGCTCGGAACTTCCCCCTAGTCTCTCTCTCCTCTCTTCTTCTAGAGGTTGTCACTGCCCTGAATGTGGTCATTGATGCCATTCCTTGTCCTTACCTTTTACCATGAGTACACTATGCACTAAGCACTGTATTTTTTGGGGGGTTAGTTTGCATGTTTTTGATGTCTTTGTTCCCACTGTTTTGAGATTTCTGTGGGTGCTACATTATTCTTTTTCATTGTATGGTGCTGCATGGTATAACTATTACATAACTTATTTCTCTGTTCTCTGGATGTTGAATATACAGTTTTTTCTATTTCCAAACAATACTGCTTTGAACATTTTTGCACCTATTTTCTGTTGCATAAATGCAAGACTTTCTAAGTGCCTGCGAGTGGAGTCATTCAGTCTGAAAATACACACTTCCAACTTGACTAGATGGTGCTACATTGTCTCCAAAGTGGTTGCACCCATTAACCAAGCCTCAGTGCTTATGATTTTGTTAGAAAATCTCTGATATTACTTTGCAGGGTAATAGCTGTTTATTAATTTATTCCTTAGTTAGCGAAATCTGTAGTAACAAGCTGTAGTAACAGAGTAACACTTTTTCCCTTTTCTACTGCAACTGCCTTTTTTTTTTAACTTTTTATTTTGAAGTAATTATAAATTTATAGGAAGTAGCCAAAAAAAAAAACAGGGAGATTTTGCATATTCTTTATCCAGTTTTCTCATTCATGCTTCACTGTAGTACAGTAACAGTCTAGAAATTCATATGGCCACTCTCCGTAGAGCTGCTTCAGGTAGCTCCAGTGTTTTCTGTGTGGTTAGATGTATTCGGCCTTCCCACGTGCGTGGCTTTGGGCGACTGCCACTGCAGTGAGGATACAGAACTGGGCTCTCCTAAAGCTCCCTCCTGCGACCCTAGTCGCCACACAGGTCTCCTACCCACCTGATCCCTGACTCTGTGGCAGTCACTGATCTGTCCTCTGTCTCTATAATTGTGATGTCAGGAAAGTCTCATAAATGGCATTGACACTCTCACATTTGGAGTTTGATTCTTTCACTTAGCATGATTCTCTGGAGACCCACCCAAGTTGTTCATATATATCGATAGTTCGTCCTCTTTTTGCTGAGCAGCATTCCATGGATGTAGGGTCCATAGTTTGTTTAACCACTCACCTGTGAGTGAAGTTTGGATTATTCCCACTTTTCTGCTGTTAGAAATAAAACTTCCCTACACACCTGTGTGTGGGTTTTTGTAGGAAAACAGAGTAATTTTTCCGGGGTCAGTACCCAGAAGTGCAGTTGTTGGGTTTTGAGATAATTGCTAGTTTTATAAGAACCTGCCAAACTATTTTTCAGAGTATTCGTACCATTTTTACCAGTAGTGCTTCTAAAGTAATATAGGTATGTATATATATATTTTTTAATGTATTTTATTGGTTATGCTATTACAGTTGTCCCATTTCCCCCCCTTCATTCCCCTCCACCCTGCACACCCCCTCCCACCCTCATTCTCCTCCTTTAGTTCATGTCCATGGGTCATATATATGTTCTTTGGCTTCTACATTTCATATGCTATTCTTACCCTCCCCCCATCTATCTTCTACCTACCATTTATACTCCTTACTCTCTGTACCTTTTCCCCCTCTCTCCCCACCCACTCCCTCACTGATAACCCTCTGTGTGATCTCCATTTCTGTGATTCTATTCCTGATATAGTTGTTTGCTGAATTTGTTTTTGGTTTTGGTTTTGTTTTGGGTTCAGTTGTTAATAACTATTGTCATTTTACTGTTCCCCCTTTTTATCTTCTTTTTCTTAGATAAGTTCCTTTAACATTTCAAATAATAAGGGCTTGGTGATGATGAACTCCTTTAACTTGACCTTATTTGGGAAGCACTTTATTTGCTCTTCCATTCAAAATGAAAGCTTTGCTGGGTAGAATAATCATGGATGTAGGTCCTTGCCTTTCATGACTTGGAATATTTCTTTCCAGCCCCTTCTTGTTTGCAAGGTTTCTTTTGAGAAGTCAGCTGATAGCCTTATGGGAACTCCTTTGTAAGTAACTGTCTCCTTTTCTCTTGCTGCTTTTAAGATTCTCCTTATCTTTCATCTTGGGTAATGTGATTATGATGTGCCTTGGTGTGTTCCTCCTTGGGTCCAACTTCTTTAGGACTCTTTGAGCTTCCTGGACTTCCTAGAAGTCTGTTTCCTTTGCCAGATTGGGGAAGTTCTCCTTCATTATTTGTTCAAATAAGTTTTTGATGTCTTGCTCTTCCTCTTCTTCTTCTGGCACTCCTATAATTTGGATGTTGGAACACTTAAAGATGTCCTGGAGGTTCCTAAGCCTCTCCTCATTTTTTTGAATGAGGAAACAACCTCATTCTGTTCTGGTTGAATGTTTGTTTCTTCTTTCTGGTCCACACCATTGATTTGAGTCCCAGTATCCTTCCTGTCACTGTTGGTTCCCTGTCCATTTTCCTTTATTTTACTTAGCATAACTTTCATTTTTTCCCCTCTATTTTGCAGCCATATTGAACCATTTCTGTGAGCATCCTGATTACCAATATTTTAAACTGTGCGTCCAATAGGTTGGCTATCTCTTCGTCACTGAGTTGTATTTTTTCTAGGCTTTGATCTGTTCTTTCATTTGGGCTATTTTTGGGGGTCTGGGGCACCTGTTACATAATAAGGGGCAGAGCCTTATGTGTTCACCAAGGTGGGGCAACCCATGTGGCTGCGTTGTGTTGCTGTATGTGGGAGAGGGGTCCGAGAGGGAACAGTGCCACTTGCTCCGCTCCCTGCTGGCTTTCAGTCACTTCCCCTGGCTACCCACAGGCAAAGTGGGCCCTTCTGGTGCTGATTTCCAGGTGGGTGGGCTTGTGTACATTCTAGGACCCTGTGGGTCTCTCCAGTGAACTCTCCTGTGAGGCTGGGAGTTTCTCCTGCTGCTGCCACAACCCCTACAGTGGTTTCAATCAGAGGTTTGAGGCTTTATTTCCCTGAACTGTAACCCTGGGTTGTGTGGTCTGTCCCACTCCCCAGTTGTTCCTCTCGGTTTATCTGCATGTGAATGTGGGACCGCTAGGTCCATAATCTTCTGCCTTGCCGGGTCCACCAGCTGCCCTGGTCCTCTAGCTGCTGCCTTGCCATGATTCCTCTCTGCCCGGCTGCCCGGCTCCGCTCCTCCTACCAGTCTGTATGAATGTTTCTTCTTTAACTCCTTGGTTGTTGGACATCCATACAGTTCGATTTTCTGTCATTTCTGGATGTTTTTTGTTTTTAAATTTTTCATCCCTTTTTTTTGTGCGAGGAAGCACAGCTTGTCTACCTGTGCCTCCATCTTGACCAGCTGTATTTTTTTGATAGTAGTAATATTAGTATATATTTGAAAGAGTTTTATATCTATACATACACACAGGGTGTGGCAAAAGTAGGTTTACAGTTGTTTGTATGAAAAATAAAACAATAATTAATAATAATACAAGGGTAAACTCTGTTTTTCATGTACTCAAAACTGTAAACCTACTTTGTTCCACCCTGTATGTAAAACACCATGAGTATTTATTCAACCCTAGACAATATTTGATGCTCT
>PVKM010027200.1:0-18921 GCA_004027735.1 Carollia perspicillata | reverse complement strand
ATCCCATGGTGGCGTGCGCTTCAGAAGTGAAAGCATTGAACTGCAGGGTGGCATCATAGTTGCTGCTGTGATGACTTTTAATAAGCTCTGAGATATCTTCATAATCCTAACTCATTTTACTCAGTTTTCGTTATTTGATATTCACACAGGAAGCACTTGATTAATTCAGGGAGCAGGAAGTGAGGAAGAATGACAAGACCATCTACCGACTTTCAAATATACAGAATCACCATGTTCCTGGAAGATACAAGAGTGTCTAGTTTTACCGTCTTTGTTACTAATCGAAATTCTTTTCAGATATGGTAATGGGTTGATTGATATATGGTCCTAGTTTTCAAGGTTTTACTAAATTTTTGTTTATGTCTGGGTTCCATAGCTATTTTCTTGAAAGTTAAAAGTTATGTTAGGGGTTCTGGCAAGATTTCGCTTTAACTTGAAAGCATAAAAAGCCCTTGAAAGCATAAGGATAGATCAGGGTAAGGGAGGTAGAGAATAGATTACCTGTTGAATAGAGAAATCATGAAAACATTTGAGCAGAGACCTGAATGACATGGAGGAGCAAGACCAGCAAATATCTGGAGGAAAGGCATTCCTGGCAGAGGGAACAGCAGATACAAAGGCCCGGAGGCAGAAATGTGCTCGGCATGCTTGAGAACATTCCAAGAAAGTTAATGGGACTGGAGAGGAATGAGTGAAGGTCAGTAGTAAGAGTTGAAGTCAGAGGGAAAGCTGGGGACCAGATCTTGAAGGTCTGATAGGCCATGTGAAGGGCTCTGACTGGCCCTTGCAATGATGGGAGCTCCTGGGGGGTTTGGAGTAGAGGAGTGAAATGATCAGAGTTTTAGTAAAAAGGCTTTTTGGTTGCTCTGTGGAAAATTCTCTGAAGGGGGCAAGGGTAGAGTGAGGATGATTAGTTAGAAGGCTTTTGGGGTAATTTGGGGAGAAATGGTGGTGGCTTGGACTGGGATTGTTGCCATGGAGGTCATGAAAAATGGTTAGATTCTTTCTGGGTGTATGTTGAAGGCAGAGGTGGCAGATTTAATCATGGATTGGATGCAGGGTATGAAAGAAGGGAGTTAAGGATAACTCTGGGTTTTGCCCTGAGTCACAGTGGTTAAAGGATAAATAAATGAATGTCTAGTGAGGGCAGTAGTGCTCAACCGCGGGTGATGTTGCTCCCCATGGGACATTTGGCAATATATGGACACAGTTTTGTTTATCACAGCCGGGTGGGGAGTGTGCGTCACAGAACTCTAGTGGGCAGAAGCCAGGGACGCTGCTAAACCTCCTCCCATACACAGGACGAACCCCCACCCCGTCCCCAGTAAAAAATGATCTGGCCTTAAATGTCAATAGTGCTGTGGCTAAGTAACTGGGAGTTTTTCCTCTCAGTCTCTTTCTTCTCTTGGCTTTGTTCTCTCCCAGTGATCCGCCCACCTCTCCTCCTTTCCTCCCACCAAATGTGACCTTTCAGCTCCAACATCCAAATTCAGTTCATTATACATAGTCTCTTTGTCCTAATTTCACATTTTCAGGAGGGAGACTTTCATTGGCCCAGAGTTGTCCCCATTTCAATCAGACATGTCAGAAGGTGGGCTCAAGTACATCCCTGTCCACTTCACAAGGACTGCAGGAAAGATATTCTTGGAAAGAGTGAGGGTGAGGCAGGAAGTTTAACTGGAGTGTCAGTTGTGGGAACTGAGAGGATTCAACCTAAAGACCTGACTCCTGGGGGCCCTGCTGAGCCCACAGAATTGTCCAGGCTTCTGCACTTTCAGCCCAGTTCTTTAAAACTAGCAGGAGAGAGAAAGCGTGGGACAGGATGGACCACTGAGGATCTCCTGGGCCTATTCAGAATCTGGCTCCCCACAGAGCTGGACAGAAAGAGAAGGCTCCTGCCTGTGTTTTCCCTTTCTCTTTTTAATTGAATTTGATTACAGCGTATCTTCAGAGGAAATCATCAGCAGCAACAAACACTCATAGCCAGTGACTGGCATGAAAAACCATAGTGGGGAAAGAGCATGGAATGCAGTGCGTATTTATTGCGACATATGGCTCTTCTCCTGGAAGACTATATTACCCAGGCAGGAACTTGTTTTCAGAGACTATATTTCATTGACTATATTACCCAGGCAGGAACTTGTTTTCAGAGAGAAAGGGGCATTCTGCAGATGGCAGCATATTGATATTATTGTCAAAAAGAGAAGAGACTATATCAGGCTCATATTGAATCAAACATTCAGTTAAGCATTAGTCAGATTATTTTTCCATACAGCAATTTTAATATTTCCAGCCTGCTGTCCCACATGATGAATGCACTGTTCACAAAGGGACGTCTCTGAGGGCCTTAGAATAGTGCCAACAAAAACCGTCATAGGAACAGAATGAGGAGCAGGAGGAGAAGGTGAGCTGATCAGGCCCGGGGCAGTGCCAGCAGACTTCTGGCGTGGGCAAAGCAGGAGACCCTGGGACCAGTGTGTCTCCTTTGCTGCTCCTGCTCATGGGAAGTGCCTGCACTATTCAGGTCTTTTTGGTAAGGCTTTGAAAATCCCTGTAGAATGGTAGATACTCTCTAATAACTTAGCTATGAGAGGCCATTCATACTTAGCATTTTTTACTGAGATGTAATTTATATACAATGCACTCATTTAAAGTGTACAATTCAGTGGTTTTTAGTATATTCACAGACTTGTGTCTGCGTCACCACAGTGTGTTACGATGTTTTCACTACCTCAGAAGAACACCTGTATTCATTTTCTCTCAAGCTCCAGCCCTAGGCAACCATTAATCAACTTTCTGTCTGTATAGGTTTGCCTCTTTGGAAAATTTCATACAAATGGTGATGCAGTAGGCAATGTTTTGTGTCTGGGTTCTTTTATTCAGCATAGTCTTTTCAAGGTTCGTTCATGTTGGAGCACGTCTCAGTGCTTCTTTATTTTTTATGGGTGAATAACATTCTATGGTATGGATCTATGCCATTTTATTTATCTGTTCATCAGGGATGGACGTTTGGGTTGTTTCCAGTCTTTGGCAGTTAGGGCTAATGTCTCTATCAATATTCATGTATGGGCCACTTACGCTTTAGCACTGATTAGTTCACCTCGGACAACTGCTCTGGAAGTCGGCTGCGATCGACCCTCTTCTCTCTTTGCCCTTTATCTCTGCCCCAGCACTCGCTCCACTCTCAGAGTGTCTTGCACGCCCTCCCATTATTAGTGCCCGTTGCACTCCAGTGTGATGCTTTTCTCATCTCACCTGTCATCTCTTTGAAGTAAGGGCCATGTTTAACCCACTTTTCCATCCTGGCACCTAGCAATCTTAGGTTTATAACTAGTTCTGTTTCTTAACTAACTGCTGGATTTCCAGGTATGGACTTTAAAAACAACGAGTTTTTCTATCTTACTCTTTTTTATTCATTTTTTTGTTAAAGAGTGGTCGGCATGCAGTATTTATTGGTATAACCCAGTGACTCGGCATTTACATGCCTTATGATGTAATCACCACACTCAGTCTAGTGACTGTTACCGTGCAAAGTTATCACGCTATTATTTACTACATTCCCCTTCACGTTTTTTACCCATCCCTCCATCCCAATCCCCTCTGGCAACCAGTAGTTTGTTCTTTGTCTCTGAGTCTGTTTTTGTTTCATTTTATTTGACCTTACTTTTGAAAGGGATTTTAGAACCTCAGTTTGGCCTAAAATTCCCCATCTTTTCTGTTAGTCTCCATGGGTCCTTTTTGGCTGTGGCCAAACTCAAAGATGGCTGGAATTCATCTGGACCGGTCATTCATGGTGAACCAGAAGGAAGCACCAAGGAGATTCAGAATATCAGATTATTTTTGCTTATCTTTACCATGTTAAGTTATCGTTTTGGTCTTTCCCTTTGTTTTTCCTGTCTGAGCTCTGAAGGCAGGCGAACACGTGATGGGGTGTTGATTCAGCGAAGCGTAGGGTAGGTGAACCATGCCCGTCATGAAAATGTGGGGCTGTAGTCCAAGGGGAGGCTTCTTGGACCTGGCGGCGGGCAGCGTGCTGCTGTCAGTGGCAGTCTTGAGCCTCTGCTCAGCCAGAGCTGCCATCTTTTGTATTTTTTACAGGAAGTGATCAGATCTTCCTTTAGGACCTCAGGGGTCTGTGTGTTCAACGTGACTTTTGAAGGTGATGCAGCCCTCACAGCCAACTGACAAAGGTCAAAGGGAGTGGACTGAGTCTCTGACTGGGTGGCTACAGGACTGATATGGGCAAGGCTGCCACTCACTGCTCACTCTTAGGCCACTGTGGCTTCCTCAGGGCCCCTGAGTCCTTACAGAGTTCAAGAGTGGCATGGTCAGACTTTCATTTAAAAGGCTCTTTGTCTGCTGTTCAGAAAATGCTCTGAAGGGGGCAAGAGTAGAGTGAGGGTGACTAGTTAGGAGACTTTTGGCTAATTTGGGGAGAGATGGTGGTGGCTTGCTTGTGGTGGAGGTCATGAAAAATGGTTGGATTCTGGGTATATGTTGAAGGTAGAAGTGGCTGATTTAATAATGGATTGGTTGCAGGGTTTGAAATAAAGGAGTTAAAGATGACTCTGGATTTTGCCCTGAGTGACTGAGGTTGAATGACAAATAAACAAATGTCTAGTAAGAGCAGTAGTTCTCATCCCTACACACCCTCTCGTAGCCCTCACCTCCTGGTTTGAGACTGCTTGTTTGCCCGTCTGTGGTCTCACTAGACGCCATGGTCCTGGGCAGTCAAGACTTTGTTCCGTCTCTGTGTTCACAAGCCAAGTCCAATGCAGGACACTCTGTAGGTTTTCAGTGGCTGTGTTTGAGTGAGGTACTTCCTGGCATCCCTTTAGAGCTTACTGAGGATGTAGGCACAAGAAGGAAGGGCTTGGATGTGGTGAACAAGTATCTATGAGTGTAGAATGAGACTGGAGAACTTGGCACATGTTTACTTAGAGAGGGGGCAATCCTGGAGTTAAAGCTTTTATTCTGTTGAGCTTGTCTAAATGGCCCAGATGAAGAGATACCAGTTGGATTGGATGGTATTTCTTCATCTGTTCTTAGGATGCTAGACCTTTGCATATGGCTTCTGGGATGGTTTACAGCTCTGAACTTTTAAAAAAGGCATGTGGCTTCAAAATTTTTTCCTCTTCTGATTTGGAATTACCTCAGCTGTTGAAAGCACCTTAAAGGACCTGTTTGTTTCCACCCGAATAATAATCCTGGGATGTGTATTGCATTTGGTATTTTTTCCAAGTTGTTTTAAAGAATTCTTTTAGGGAACCCACAGAGCCACACGGGGTTGAGAGCATGTCTTGTCCTCCCATCATCCTGAATGCTGACATGGTGATGCCACCTACCTGGAAGGTGCTCAGTACATTTATCTTCAGTGAGTATGTGGCAAAGATTTGCTTTTCCACTTTTATAAGCAGAACACTGAGAATTAGAGAGGTAATAGCTATGTAGTGTCAAATACAAGTTTTCTTTATCACCATCCCACCCGTCTCTAAACACTTTGCCACTGATTTGTGATGATGACACATGACTGCTTTAGATGGGAGCTATATTCTGGTAACAAGTGCATTCCTGTCTTTTGTTCGGGCTCACTCTTTGGATTTCCTTTGCCTTCCCTTCCTGTTGCCTGTCCTTTGAGAATGAACAGCCAGGTAATCAAATCAGTGAGCCATCTCCATAAAACAAAACAAAAACTCAAAACAAATGAAAGTGATGTTTATCTGCAGGTTTTGAGAGAATCCAACCACAGAGGTACTAACACACCAAATAACATTGAATTTCAAAGCTCAGAAGCCCCATCATTCTATTCCATAGCAGCACCAAGGGACATTTCAAGTGCATGGAACACTAGAATGACTAATGTGGCTTTTTCTCTCTCCTTTAAGTACTCACTAGTGGCACCATTCATCCTGCAGTTACTCAAACCCTAGTTGGGGGGTTGTGCCATCTCTGCTGGTATATGCCTATCTTCGATACCCCCCAAAACTGTAAGCCTCATGGGGTCATATCATTAATGTCTATACAACTCTCACTGTGCTTCTCATGTGCTGAAATGTGAAGAAGAGATGATTTTGAATATTTATATAAATTGGATATTTCCATCTGAATATTTTACCTTTAAGTCAAACTCAGTATGAGTTTACTTAGTCCCCTCTTTGTTCTTAGCCCTGGCTGACGTGGCTCAGTTGGTTGGAGTATTGTCCCATAAACCAAAAGGTCTCGGGTTTGATTCCCTGTCAGGGCACATGCTGAGGATATGGGTTCGGTCCTCTGTGGAGGCATGTTCAGGAGACAACTGGTCGATGTTTCTCACACATTGATGTTTCTCTCTCTCTCCCCCTTCTTCTCTCTCTGGAATCGATGGATATATCCTCAGATGAGGATTAAAAAAATAAAGTGTTGCTGGTAAAGAAAGTGTTTTAAAAAAGAAAAAAAAAAGATTTAAGCCTGCTTACATGGATGTCACTGGCAGGATATCATGAATTAGAGAAGGAGAGGGAAAAATAAGAAAAAACAAGGGTAGGGCTATAAAAAACCCCACGAGGCACATGTGCTACAGGTGAGCTACACGTTTGGCTTTATAACACTACATACTATAGGAAACCCGGCTTGTTACACAGTTCATCGTCCATATAAGAGCCAGCCTGCCTCCCAGGAGGAGCATAACCCCTGGACCCTAAGAGCCTGAAGGAGTTTCTGGAAAGCTGTCCATGAGATTCACAGCTCTCTGCTTGCCTGCGCTCTCCAAGGAGGTAGAATTTTGAGTGTAGAGAGGAATGGATGGATTGTATAGCTTTCAACCAATCTTTCACACATTTTACTTCTCTCAGCTGAGCTTTTGTTCAAGTGCAGTTTATTTTTAAGGGAACACATCTATCTTGTTCCTAAACTAACTCTCTCTTCTACTTTTATTTTTCCGAAAGAAAACTATAATCACACAGCCACATATGACTGTATGATTATAGGTGTACAGGACTCCTTTCCTTGTTTCTTCTTATATCCAACTAGTCATCAAAACCTGTTCCTTTTTTCCTTTCTTTTCTTCTCCCTCCCTTTTCCTCTCTCCTTTCCTTTGTCTCTCTTTCTGTTCCTCCCTTCTTTCCTTCACCACTTAGAATGTACTAGACTGACTATGCATATGAAGGCATCATATTAAATACATGCAACAATTGGTGAGGGCACTGACCATTCAGAAAGAATGTCAGTTTTGGCATAGTGGTAAGGTTCTCAAAGCCTTCTCCTGTGCCAGGCATAAACTCTTCAGTTACTAGATTGAGGAGGAAAGTCGTTTTGGGGAGGTCCAGGAGAGAGCTGGGGGGTAGGGCAGGCACAGGGGTAAACGGGTGATGGGATAGGCACAGGAGTAAAAGGGCGGTTTCAGGTAAGGGGCTACTCACTAATGAGCATAGGTGCGTTTCAGTATTTTAATAGCTAATGGAGCTGTGTTGGTGGATGCTCGTGCATATCAACCCTGGGCATGTGGGGGTCACATAGATGACTCAGCCATGGCTCCTACACGAAAAACACTGGAATTCACTGCCTTTAGAATGTGTTCCAGAAGCATCCTTTCCTCTTTCTGTCTGTTGCCGTGACTGTGGTTTAGACCTTGACTATCTTCAATTTCACTGGCTGTAATTACCTCTCAACTCATATTTCTGAATTTTAATTTGTTTCCTCTTTTATTTTCTCTCTTTTGAATATTTCAGGTATGTCCTGCCAGAGATAATTCTGTAAAATACTGCTTTTATCACTCCAAAACTGTCATTGGCTTTTCTCTTCTTTCTAGGATAATGTTCACACCCGTTAGCTGGGCGTTTGAGGCTATTTTGTATCTATACCACTGCATCAAGGGATATGGTGTCATAGAAGGACAGACCATGGTCCTCTCTGTCCTTGAGTAGCTTAAAATGGGCAGTGAAGGCACGGCTGAAGTGCTATATAGTAAAAGTGGATGTGGGGAACAGGTAGGTGATGGGGTGTGGGCGGGGCAGGCTGATGGCACTAACAGGGTGATCAGGCCGAAAATCAAGTTCTTCACAACCACCTTCTCTTGGTAAGCTGAGAACAATGAATTCCTTGGCATAGGCCCCTGATTTCTAGGTGGTTGAGCCTGGGATGGATGAGAAGGGGTTTGAGAATCTGAAAATGAAACCAGTTTTACTTTTTGAGATGCAATCCCAGGATGCAAAGTCTAAAGTCTAAGCACCTGAGTAAATTCCAAATTGCAGTGAGAGTGTGTTTGTGACTCATTTTTACATATCTAGCCTTTCTCAGAATTTTACCCTCAACTCTCAGTAAACATTGGGCAGTTCTGGGCCTGACTGGATTCACAGGACAAGCCCTGGGGAGAGTGTCCAAGGTCCTTTTCCTGAAATGTTCTTTAAGAGAATACATGGCTCAGTTATCCCTGGGCTCAGGCCAAGAGAAATAGTTCCTACCTACCACATGCTGAGAATCTACCATAACTTTACCTGTGAGAACCTTTCACACAGTCTCATTTAATCTTTACCATTGTCTTGTAAGATAGGTGCTAAAAGTAAGCTGAGGCTTCAAAAGGCTAATTTATCCAAAATCACCCAGTGGGTAAAGCCTACTGTCTTGATTGTGGGGCTACAAGAATCTAGGCTCAGGCCCTGGCTGGTGTAGCTCAGTGGATTGAGCATGGGCCTGTGAAGCAAAGGGTTGCTGGTTCGATTCCCAGTCAGGGCACATGCCGGGGTTGCAGGCCAGGTCCCCAGTAGGGGACACATGAGAGGCAACCACACATTGATGTTTCTTTCCCACTCTTTCTCTGTCCCATCCCTGCTCTCTAAAAATAAATAAAATAAAATAAAAGAATCTAGGTTCTTTCCACTCTATCCTTCTGCTCTTCTAAAGCTAATACTTCTTTTGGAGGGTTGGCAGGACAAGGTTGCATATCTCCTCCATCTGGCATGTGGTGACAATGAGACTTTTAAGTCCCTAAAACTCATTGCTATTTCCTCTTATTGATAAAGGCTGTTGACCCTTTATCTGTGCTGGGGAACAAGGTTGTTACCCTCCTTCCTAGGCAGCAGTGTCTTTATTTCATGATTGAGTGACCACAGCAAGCCTGTCTGAAGCCCTCAATCATATACCTGCACACCAACTTCAGGGTTTCTTTCGGTTTTAGGTATTGGAGGATTTTGGGGAGAGGGTCTTATGCTCTTACTTACCGATATCCCCACTATTATCCCTAGCTTACTTCATGCATCCAGATCGTGCTAGCGTTACCTACAAGTTATTTCACAAAGTTGTCTTTTCCTAATAATCCCTAAACTACCACTTTAATTAGGTTTAATCTTTTCTGTATGCTTTTGAATTGTCTTCCTTAAGAAACCATACGCTCGTAAGGAAAGCAGAAGGTAAACGGCATTTCCTGACTCCCTACTGCATGCTCAGACACTGGGCTAGGAGCTTATATATTTTTTGACTGCAACAACTCATATCCTAATTTTACAAGTGAGGAAGCTGAAGCTCACTCAGACTGTTTACACATGCTTGGGTAATGTTTAAGAACCAATAGGGGCTATGGCAAACCTGAAAGCTATTTGTGTCTGGGCCAATTATAACTTAAGCCCAGGGGAAAGAGGGACTAATTCTCAGTACCCAGCGGAAAGTAGCCTTAAGGAAAAAGCCGTCTGACAGGAACTGTGGCCTTCAGTAGAAATATGCAGCCAATCCCAGCAAACAAGCAGAGAACCAGGAAAATTAGTATCCTGACTTCTTCTCTTCCTGCCACCTGATTTCCTGCCTGTGTCTCCTATTGGCCAAATCCAGCTGCAAGCTGAATAGCAAGAGAGTTCATCAGTGAAATCCATGAGTCAGCCTCCCCAGACATGAAACAGGGCAGCAAAAGAGAAGCAGTGTAAATGGGTATGAAAGAGAGGGAGAGATCAGGGATAAGTCTGAGTTTTTTGCCTGGGTTGTTGTGTGCATGGTTGCATCACCAACAGAGACAGAAAATGCAGGAGGAGTCCCCAGATTAGAGAAGCAGATGACGAATTCCACCAGGGCAAGTAGAATTTTAAATGCCTATGTGGTGACCAGGTGACAGCGTTAAGTAGGAGGCTCTGGAGTAGGAGGCTCTGGAGAAGGAGAGGAACATTTGGGAGCCTTCATTATACAGGGGAATAATTAGGAGAGTCAGAGAGACTGCTGTGTGTCACGGGCTTGGTGGGAAAACAGGACCCTCTATGGCAAAGGAGTAGCTTGGAAGTCAAGTGACCTTCTAGACTTGGTTTGCCACGTCCTGTTTAACCTTGGAGACATTACTGAACTGTGTCAACATAGTGTTTTCTCAGCAAATGTAAAAGGAGGTTGGACTAGGTGACGTCTATGATGCTGTAGGACTTGCAGTCTTATTGGGAGCAAAACTGCAAAATAAGCAGAGATTAAAGATCGTGTTCTCAAGTGTATATGGATGAAAGTCCTAGAGAGCCCTGGTCTTCCAGTTAGTGATTACTATTTAGTGATAAGAAGTTACTAAAAAATCATCTAAGGCACAGATGATTTAAAAATCACCTAAGGCACAGTTTCGTGGAATTATAGTCATAATAATAAAAACAGACAACATTTATTGGGAGCTTACTGTGTGCCAGGTACTCATCTGTGGGCTTCACAGGCATCAGCATGTAATATTCACAACAACTTTTTGACATAGGGATGACCAGGAGCCTCCATTTCACAGAGGGGAAAATGAGGGAGTAAAATGGTTAAACATTTTACCCAAAGTCATAAGGTGGGAAAGATTCAAACTTAAGCTGGCTCCAGAGCCCGAGCATTTAACCACAGACTATTCACAGGGAAAACTGTGAGCTCTGGGGGAAGAAGAGTCTCAGAGGCATGCACATGGAAACTCTTGGGTTGGCCACAACGTCTGTATGGTTTTTCCCAAGAAATAAAAGACACATTTTTCATTCTCACTGTAACTTCATTGATTTGGATGTTTTGAGTATGTTGGCTATCTTCCACATGGTATAACGTTGATCATTCTCAATTAATGTCTTGATTAGATCACTATCGACTTCAACTGGTCTACCCGACCATGGAGCATTGTCCAGTGAGAAATCTCCAGCATGAACCATCACAAACCACTTTTGACACGTTCGGTCAGTCACAGCACCTTCTCCATGCACTGCAAAAATCTTTTCTTTTTTTTTGCATTTCAGTTGCATTTTTCCCTTTCTTGAAATAATAAAGCATAATATGTGAAAAATATTGCTTATTTTCTTCTATGTTCAATATTAAATGGCTACACAAAAACTCACCAGTTTTGGTAAGTTTTTTAAAATGCACACTGATATGACAGCTATCACAATATAATCTAACAAAATTGTTTCACATGAAGTTAAAGATAACTAAGTGCTACTAGAGCCATCTTATAGAGAGAATGGAATGAACTTTTTGGGCAACCCAACAGTGATAATTTTAGGTCATTACTATCAATGATTTTAGGTTAACTAAATTATAAAAGAGGCAGGGTCAGGAGACAGACTTGCCCCTTATGAAATAATTATCATTTGTAAGAATTTTGGTTGCTGACTAGTATTTGCACTACATTTGCATGGCTAAAATATACTCTTAATCAGAGCATTTTGGCAAAATTTTTTGACAATTACATTATGAGCACACACATTAAATGTATTATGCCCTCACATATATTAGTACATACAAACTCAGTCTTTTGTGCACCTTATTGCCCCACATTCCCCTTTCCCTGCCCCCGCCCCCCAGGAATGTCTTTTTCTGAATTGCGCTTGGCTGTGCTGCTCCTGATGACGATGCAGACAGGCGCAGACGAGTGAAGCTCGTCCTTGTGGTGAGCACTGTGAGGGCATTGTGGGGCCACTGCATATTTGCATTCTACAATACCTTATTTTGAGGCCTCTGCAGGTAAAATTATCTTGTGGTCTTGTTAACATTAATAAAAGTTCCTAAAGCAGCCATTTTAGTGTTTATAGAGACCCTGTAAAAAAGCAAAAGATCAAGTTTTTCTTTTCACCTTGGGCTCTTGAAAGTTTGAGAGCTGAATCTGTGGCCGAAGGGCGGCCTATGTGCTTATGTATTTTTAGCTTTATTCCTGGACCCACTTTATAATCCTCTGTTTGCTTTTTAAAATTTTTCATCTGCTTTATTTTATGCCATTTTGTTGCAATTTATGTTACCATAACCAGGAACAAGGCACAATTTAAATAACGTATGTGTGCATGTAGACCCACCCACTCACCCACACACTCACACACACAGAGCACTTTGGACTCTCCAGGAGGCCGAGTGAGCTTGCCAGCATAGGGGGACTGATAGCATTCTATGACTACTCAGCACACTTGCTGATAACAGGGAGGTCGTCAAACAGGAGCAGATAATTAGGAGGGTTATCACAACCATCAATTTACAATCCCTTTGATGAGTGTTGGTTGCTCTTAATGACTCACTGAAGATCAAGTCACACTGCCATTCAGCAGTAACGTGAGCTTAATAAGCATTAGTGTGATGATGACAACGAGTTCACAATCATCTTCATAACGATAACAATTTGGTCCAGGCAGGAGGGAAAATATTCCTGACTGGGCTTGCTTGACTGTGACGGCAGATGGAAAGGCAGAAGCTGATGGAGGGAATGAAAGAGCTTGTGGGGTCAAAAAATATCCAACGAATAAGCCTAAAAGACATGGAGTTGAGGTGGGGATGAGAGTGTGTGTGTAGGATTGAAGGAGGTTGTAGTGGGAGTTTGGTTCAGAGTAAGGAGTGAGGGAGCCATTACACTGGAGTGTGTGGGAATGTGAGCACTCGATTGAGATTACCAGCACTGTTGCTTAGTATCTGTGACCTTGGTCAAGTCATCAGGCTTCTGTGTGTCTGTTTCCTCATCTGGAAAAGCATGGTCAAAAAGTACCTACCCCACAGGGTTGTTGCGGGGTTAGATGATGTAATTCATGTACAGGGCTTCAGTTAGTGCTTGGTGCATTGTAGGTGTCTAATAATGTAACAGTGGAAAAAATTCTATCATTGGGGAATTGTAACCTACCCCACCTTTCTTTCGACATTGTTTCTGTAAGTGCTGACTCTGACTAGTAGGTGGCTTGTAGGTGGACAGCATGTTTTATAAGAATTCTATGGACTAACTTCAAAATATATAGACTCTGATCTTCAGGCATCCCAGCTCCAGATCTGCTGACTTTCGTTCATGCAGCCAGGATGATGGGAAGCCAGGATGACTAAACCAGGGTGATGCATACTGGACCATCGCCTGCCTTATCAGACTGTGCTAGTCTGCAAGTAGAGAACTTTTCAGCCTTCTCCCTTGATCTCTTTGTTCTGTCCCTTTTTATAAGGGACAGAGCTCTTTTTATAAGGGCCCTCCTTATAAAAACCTCTGCCTGCACTGAGAGGTGGAGATGGGCTTTGAGACATGAGTCCCCCATCTTCCAGGCTGCTGGCACCTGAAAATAAACCACTTTCCTTTACATCAGCACCTGCCTCTTGGGCACTGGCTTTTGTAGCGGTGGGCAGCTGGACCTGCGTTTGGTTACAGTAACTGCTAGTACTTAGACTGCTGCTGTTAAATCTAGTACAGAGAATGCCAAGATTCTTATCTTAGGCTTCCAATAAGATTGTGCAGTGTTTTGAAAGTGGAAATGTAATTGTGGGAGCCATCTTACATTATTTAAGCAACACAAAAACCATATATTTCATTTGACACTTCATTATATATTGTGTTCTCATCATCTCATCTTCTTATATATATATTGCTTCACATCACATGTAAGCCAGGATAGAACAGCTACACTGTAGAGGTTCAATAAATACTCATTGAGTTAAATTGAGGGTGCACTTAATATTTTGGGATAATAAAGAAATTAGTGAGCTTGACATGGGTGGAACTGGAAAGCATTACGCTAAGCGAAATAAGCCAGGCAGTGAAAGAGAAGTACCGTATGATCTCACCAATAAGTGGAACCTAATCAACAAAACAAATAAGCAAGCAACATACAACCAAGGACACTGAAATAAAGAACAAACGCAGTAACCAGAGGGGAGGGGGAGAGGGATAATAGGGGTTAATAGGGAAGGTCCACCAAGGAACATGTATAAAGGACACATGGGCAGAGCCAAAGGGGATAGGTTCCAGGGTGGGAGATGGGGATGGTGGGGTGGAGGGCATGGGGGGGGGGTGAAAATAGAGACAACTGTATTTGAACAACAATTAAAAAATATAAAAAGAAAAATTAGGTCGAAATTTTAAATGACAATATTACCATGAAAATACCAACAACAGTAATAAGTGTGTGCTTGTGTAGGGTTTTTGACCCATCTTAACTTTTCATATGCACATTAATTTTTCATCAACCCTTGAGGTAGGTACCATGCTACAACAAGCCTCATTTTGCAGACAAGGAAACACATGGCTCACGGCTTCCACCTTGTGCTAATAAGTGATGGAGCTTGAATCAGAGCTCAGGTCTTTGGACACGTCCAACATAGGGAATGTTTCTGTTCTGCTTTGGTGTTAGGAAACCTGAGATCTGTGGTTAACTGATCATTTGCCTTGGTGGGATTGCTCTTCTTGACCTCTAATGTGAAAGGGACTACAAACTCAAATTTTCCCAGGGTGAGAGAAGGTGGCATGCACGTATGCAGCAGGATGAGATGAAGGAAGGGGAGTGAACTGTAGTAACCACAGATCCAGGCCCCACCTGAAGGGGGCAGGTGCTAATCAGCTCTAGCTGATGATTGGCAGGTAAGAAACAGAGGCCTGGAATGGCCAATGCTTATGATTTTTTTTCAAGAAAAGTCCCAAATTTCTAAAAATATGCATCTCCCAATTTTAGTATTGATGATGGATACAAATTAAAGGCAAACAAACAAATTGCAAGTGTCATATTAAAATATGTGGGCCAGATGAGGCCCATGCTGCCAGTTTGTCATCTCGACGGCAGATGATTTTCATGGCCCTTTTCAGCCCTAAGATGCAGTGAAAAAGGCCAGTAGCTTCCTGCTGAAAAGCAGGAAACCACTTATCTCCACTCATCACAGAAACTCACCATCTCTGTTTCCATTACAGAATATTCACTGGCACCGGGGGGCGATGCCATTCCGAGCCTCCAGATTCTCCCTGCTGCAGAGAATATGGAATTACCGTGCCACATTGCAGTGAGTGACAGGTGTAGATGCAGGGGAGTGAGAGCAGACCTGGGTTTAATTATGTAAATCTATGGCTATGCTTTAATAAGACACTGCAATAAAACTGTCATAACTGCCAAGTTTGGGAAATAGGATGAGCGAAGTTTTTATTCCTGGTACTATATTTGGGAAGAAAAATGCAGAAGAGCTGGTTCATCTTTGAAAACCTTCAGAAACATGTCAGGGATTCCTGAGCTTCTTGCTCCTGCCAAGTGTCATTTGCAGTGACAACTGGTGCTGAAACCCCAGCAGCCCACACAGAGCTCCACAGGAAAGAAGAAAGCCGAATTTTCAAGGTTGATGTTTTATAATGAAATCTCAGAGAGACTGAGCTTTCTATAGTCACCTGCCAACTATTCAGACTAGTCAGTACACTCCCCTTCTTTTGCCTCGCAACCTTGCTTCTGCTGCCCATTCTCGGAATGTGACAAAAGATGATGGGACTTGGTGGTGGTGGGGTTGGTAGATGGTGGGTATTCTTTCCCTACCCTGTGGTGGGGGCTGGGATGCTGCTACCCTTATTTTAACCATCTGAATGCATGTTTCTTTGTTTGTTTTTAAAAAATTTCAGTATTTAAAAAATTTTCCACCTTGGTGTTACAGGGCTAGAGTTGTCACAGCCAGAGTTCTATTGGCCACGAACAACAGAGGCCCTCTCGAAAGGGCGGAAATGGACTGTAGGAAAGGAGTTCCCAGAGCAGATGTTTTGTGCTTAATAGATGGCATGAACTTTTACCAGGTTAGAGCTTTTCCCAATAAAGAAAAATGAAAGGGTAATCTACTCTCATTTTTCAACAAGTAACCAAATAACTTGTGTGAAAAAGAGAAGAAGAGTGACAAGGAAGAAGGGGTGGACTGGGAATGGGGGTGGGGGAGACAGAGAGAGAGAGAGGGAGAGAGAGAGAGGTTGATTATACATGAAAAGAGTCTTCTGAGTCATGTCAGTCAATGCAGTGTGTATGGACTGTGCACTGGATCCTAAATTAAACAAACTTAAAAAATGTATACATCAATTAGAGAACTACTAGGGAATATTAAGGAATTACTATTAAAATTGTTATGTATCATAGTGATATTGTGGTTGTTTGTTTTTTTAAGGGCTTTTATCTTTTAGAGATGTATTCTGAGATGTTAATGGATAGGATGATATAATGTCTGGGATTTTTTAAAAAGGTAATCTGAGAAGGGAAGAGAGTGGTGGAGGCCTATCGCTAGCTTGTACTCATTGACAAGATTTAAGTTTTCAGGAATTTTGTGAGCTAGTTGGTAAATAGTCATTACTGAAAATTCTGTGCATTTACAATGAAATAAACTATACTGTTGTAGAGGTAACAAATACTCAAAACTTACAGCTTTCTAATTACTTTGCTACAACCACTGTTACCCATGCTCTTGAGATTTTTCCATCATTGTCTCTGTGTGGTCCAGGGACTGCATGACCGAGTGCTCCTGCACTGGTGTTCCCAGTGTCCATTCAGTACCATCATTCTGGTAACTGGAAATCAGCCAGAGAAATCCAAAAAGACAACGAATCAGGGATTTCTCCTGGGAGAGTCAGTGGTAATGACTGCATTTACCACCACACCACTGGAGAAGTGGGAAGGGTTTGCGTGAAACAAGATTGCTTGTGAGTTTCAAACAGCCGTGAAGTGGAGAAAAAAAAGAATGTGCGGATTCAGTACATTATTCTCTCTACTCTTGTGAGTGCTAAAATTGTCTGTAGTAAAAAGTTTAAAGAAATATGCTGGTTCAAGCATTGCCTTGAAGATATGAGGTTGCAGGATCGAGGAATCAGACAGATAATGAAGACCCTGTGGTACACAGCAAAGCGCAGTGACCGCAAGGCCAGGAGATGTGAATTACTTGACCAGGTCTTTTCCTGATGTGCTGTGGAACCTGAGGAAGTCATGGACTCTGTGTCTCCTCATTCCTAAAACATAATTTGCATTTAATAAAGGTGTGTGGCATTCATGGCTATCAGGTGAGTGTAAGGAGGAGTTACAAGTATTGGTGAGATTAGGGAAATGGATTACAGAAGAATTGCAAAACAAGGAAATTGTCCTTCAAGACTAATTCCCACATATTCTAGATAAATAAGATATCTTGGAGTGACTAGATAGCTCTCAGAAGCTTTTTCTCTGGAGTAATTTTAGCCTCTTTGCTCATGATGATGGAGCCTGCTGGGGAGAGAATTAATTATGATTACAGAAGTGGCTATACCATAGAAGTTAAAAGTGCAGACTTCAAAAAAGTGGAAGTAACCCAAATCTTTATTAAACGGTGAATAGATTTTGTAAAATGTGATATATCCATACAACTCAATATTATTTGGCCTTAAAAAACAGTGGAAGTACTGATGTATCCACTATATGGATGAACCTTTAGAGAATTATACTAATTGAAAGAACCAGTCAGTCACAAAAGACTATATTGTATGATTCCACTTATATGAAATGTCCGGAATAGGCAAATGTATGGAGATAGAGGAAGAGTAGTGATTGCTTAGGGCTGGGGGCCAGGAGGGTGGGAAGAAAACAGCTAAGGAGGTGAGAGGTTTCTTTTTGGGATGATGAACATGTAATTCATAAAATTGATGGTTGCACAACTTTGTAAATATACTAAAACTGTAGACTTGTATATTTTAAATGGCTGTGCTATATGTTACATGAATTAAATCTGAAATCTGTAAAAAAAAACCCCCAACAATCCAGCCCCAGGCTGCCTGGATTCAAATCCTGGCTCAATTCACTTATCAGCTGTGGCAACTGGAGTAAATTGACAACATTTCTCTGCTTATTTACCCACCCCTAAAATGGGTATAAAGGTGAGACTTCATTGTAAGGATAATTATCTCATGGAGTTTTTAGGAAGATTTAATTTAATTCTCCCATAGAATATATCAAAATGCTGTCATTTCAGTGTGCCCAATTTATGGAAAGGAGAAAATAAGTATTAGTTACTATCATATGCTTGTTAGAGGGGAAGACTTTTCTTTGCTAATGGAGGAGAGGAATAAAGAGTCACCCGATGACTGTTTTTCTACTATTTAATCTTGTCTTGGGGAAGTGAAAATGTAACCACACAGCTTCAGGTAATAGCAGCTGTAGTGAGTCGAACAGTGGCCTCCAAAAGATATGTCTGTGTCCTAAATCCCACCCGCCCACCTGTGAATGTGATCTCTGTGGAAAATGGTCTTTGCACATGTAATTATGTTAAAGATTTTGGGATAAGCTTATGTTGGATAACACTGGGGTCCTAAATCCAAGGACAGGTGTCCTTATAAGAGAAAAGCAAGGGGAGATTAGACACATAGAGGAGAAAACTACGTGAAGACTGACTGAATCAGAGGTTAAAGTTATGCAGCCTCAAACCTGGAGCTACCAGAAGCTGGAAGAGACAAGGAAGGATTCTTCCCCAGAGCCTTCGGAGGGAGTGTGGCTCTGCTGACAACTTGATTTAGGACTTCTGACATCCACACTGTGAGAGAATAGATTCTTATTGTTCTATGCCTCCAAGTTTATGGCAGCCTGAACAAATTAATACACCAGCAAAAGGTTACACTTCCTGAAACTGCTTTTCTGACAGCACTCCCTCTCTTGATATGTGTATTAAAGATAAGGTTTTTTTTGAAAATATATTTTATTGATTATGCCATTACAGTTGTCCCATTTCCCCCCCTTCATTCCCCTCCACCCTGCACACCCCCTCCCACCCACA
>PVKM010027199.1:0-12905 GCA_004027735.1 Carollia perspicillata | reverse complement strand
CTGACAGGGACACAGATGCCTCCAGAGGATGACTCACTAATGCCAGCATTGGCCTCTGCTGTGTCTTTAGCTTAGGTCTGTCAGCACCAGACAGAGAGACCCAGATGTCACCAAAAAAGAGGATTATTTGTTTGTGACACAGAAACTCAGCTGGGCACCAGGTCTTCCCCATGTTCTCAAAAGCTCTCTGGTGTTATTTTTTCCCACATGAAGGTAACATAAGTAACTCTTGGGATGAGAAGTGGTCAAGCTTGGTGATAATCACAGAGGGGACCCTTCTTATGTCTCAGATTGTCACCAGGTGGCTTTTGCTTCCAGGAATAAAATCTCAAAACTGGAATTTTCAGTAGGACATGCAGTTTTGGGTGTGAAATGGGAGATGTCCTGTGTGTCCCAGGAAGAAGGGACTGTGGTAAAAGGTCAGGTGCCTGTGGGCTACCTGGTTCTCAAGAGACAGTTTCAGGTAGACCATTCCTATCCAAGTTTGTAGGACCTGTCTTTGTGCTTCTGGCTATTGGGACAACCTCTGAGTTATCCTTGGGCAGATTTTTTGTCCTCACCAGACTTGCCCATGGATGATGCCAGGCATGGAGTAGAGACCAACACAGAAAACCCTGAGAGAAGAGGTGCTCCTAGGCCCTGTCAAGGTAAAAAAAAATAGTCCAGGCTTGTACAGCAATGTAATGAGTTTCTCTGAGCCAAACTTACCTCATATGCCTTGGAGAGAGGACTCAAATCCTTTGAAGAAAGGCAATGTTTCAGCTTATTTTTATATTATCATCAAAGTAGAAGGTGATAAAATTTGGATAAAATCCAGAAGGAGGTAAAAGAAAACATAGCAGAGAAATATCCAGAATTGGAAAAAAAAAGGCAAAATAGAGAAATGTATATTTTTTACATTTGGTGGGTAGAGGATAATTAGCATTTACAGGACACAGAGAAGGTGTGCAGGGGACCAGATAACAAAATCAATGCTGTGGTCTTGTACATTGTCCCAGACTCTGTGATGTGAGTGGTCCAGAGAATAAAGTCACTCTGATGTGTCAAACTTATTCTATCCAAGTTGTGAAACAATGGATCAGGGCTCACTTAAGTTAAAGGCTGATGTTTCTTAAGGAAAATACAGGCCTGGGAAGTGACAACCTGCCAAGTTAGAAATTTCTGATAAGAATACTTTGTGAGGATTGTCAGGCCTGCCATGTGGCCCTCTGAGCTTGTCAGGGTTACTTCACAGACCCTTTCTGTGAACAGTCTGTAGAAGTAACAGGTGGGACATATCAGTCAAGAAGTAGGCCTGGAGAAAAGCCTGTTGAGGAAGGGGATGGAAATTAGGCTACTTCTTCATCTTAGCCAAAGCCCAGTTCCTGTGTCTGTTTCCTGTGGATCTCAATTTTTCTGCCTAGAGGACAGAAGTAGACCTGCAGATAACATCAGGTGCTGCACCAGGTCGCTGACCAGTACAGGGTGAACCCAGTGAAACACATTGTCCAGATATTATGAGTCCAGTGTCAGGAGAACTCTCCCACCAGGGTCATGTGCTGAGTCAGACGGAGCACTCTGCTTCCCAATATCCAAAAGAAGGGCCTGGTGATGGTTTTCCAGAGGCTTTTGGAAGAGGGTGCTAGCCTGCAGGGTCCATCCAAAATATGTCCTGTGTGTTCACCATCACTATATTGTAGTGTTGCATATAAGTAATTTCTCTGTCCCTGTCTGCAACAGGGCCCAGGAGCAGGAGCATCTCCACGTGAATGAATACTCAACCAGGGGCCCTAGGTGTTATTTTGTTAGGGGAAGAGATGTTCTTGTAGGACTCTCAGCCCCTCTGAGCTGGAACCAGGCACATATTCTGGGTTTTCCTGTCCCATTCTGCACAGGAAGTTTCCCTTTTTCCCAAGGACATCATGACCTACACAAATGTCTTTAGAAACAACAGGCAAGTGTCCCCCAGATCAGGAATTTTCAGAATAAAAACTCATCCCGGATTTTTATAAGGTCATGGTATGCTCTTTCTTCCCCTGACATGAAGGCTACCAGGGGTTGAGGATCCAGAGTTTCTGTCTGATCATCTATCTGTGAAAGTGAGAAAAATAGAGGTTCTGGTTGATGAGACATAACTCACAAAGTGGGACCGTGGAGGGGTGTGACTTTGGAGGAATGATATGAAGTTCAACCCCCAGTGTTAGGAGGTTCCTTTCATTCCTCCTGACTGTATGATAAATAAAATCCTGACTGTACGATGTCCCCAAGGGGATGGTGGCCTCCTCTCATGCTCACACCAAAGTCTTTGTGTCTGTAAGAAATGTAATTTCACTGCAAATGTCATGCAGAGTGACAGGATTCCACTGGGCAGTGTCCCATTTATAATGTGTCAGGCTTTTGGCTGAGCCCTGGAAACTCCAAACAGAATAAGATAAGTGTGGGCCCTGTGCTCACTGACTTTCCCTCACAACACAGACAGGCTGTCAGATAAATCATGGCTCTAGGAACTTAATCATAATCCAGTGAAGGACCTGAAAAGCAAACTTCTGGTCCCTCCAGAGTATGTATTGAGTCTCAGCTGGTTTGGGGAACATGGAGAGAACTTCTGAGAAAGTAACCTCTTGACTGAAACCTGGAGAGTTAGTGGATGTTTATTCCGTAATGAACAGAGGGTGTAAAAAAAAAAGCTTCCTCAGAAGGCTGACCTTTGTAGGGGTGATCATTGCCTGGATGGAAGAGTAGACAGAGTCCATTGAGGGAGCTTGAAGAGTTACAGAGATTGTGTACTGAGGGACGCTGTTGAGGTCGGTCCCCTGCTGCACTGTGGATGCTGCTGAGCTGGAGTCAGCGGTGCCCCAGAAAGGCTCCTTCTGCAGAATAATTCTGTCGCCCACTGAGAACAAGTAGAAACATGGACAAGAACATGTCATGTTATAGTTGGGTATCTTTTTTTGTTTTTTAGTTTTGGACTTTGTATTCAATTTATACTTTAGGCAATATTTCACAGAAGTATATATAATTTTAATATACTTATTGAATTATACCTGAATGCAATGAACTTAACATATTAAAAGTATGCAATTTATGAAGTGTTTTCAGGTGCATGCACCAGAGAAGTTGTACAATGAAAATTAAGACCATGTCCCTTACTATTAAAGTGTTCTCATGCCCTCTTGTGATCTCCTTTTTCTTCACCTCTCCACCACTGTTTTTAGTGTTAATGGAATTCTCCTTAGTTTCTTCACTATAAATTCATTGTCATTTTCTGGAATTTTCAAAATTTTTATTGCAAAATATTTAAATTTAGGCCAAAGTTGGTTATATTGCCATAGATCTTTCTTTTTATTCTCTAGTTATATTTCATCCCAGGGATTCATTAGTTTTGTTTACCTATTCATCCTTTATGGACATTAGTGTTGTTTCCAATTTTGGGCTCTTACTAGTAGACCTACCATGAACATTTTTGTGCAGGAAAGTCTTTAATGCAAAAAATCATCACTGGTAAAACCACTGAGTAGCCATAGAAATAGAAGTAAGGGAGTTATCCCTGGAGTCTGGTCTCAAGGTCACACTGCCACAGCCCCACCCAAAGGTACAGAAACACCTGCTTCTTCACATGAAGCTGTATCTGCTTCATGTTCCTCCAACACTCAACACAATAGCAGAAATAATGGTTCCATCTCAGTTCCAGCTTCTAAATTATGATCCAATGTACCTCAGAAACTGCATTTAATCCACATCTGGATTCTCAATCTTTAGGAATAAGAGAGTTAGTGTTGAACTTTTCAATACCACTTATATAAGGAGAAACACCTACAAAAAAGGAAGCCAAGTGCCCATTGATAAAACAGAGCATGTCTGAGTCCACCTGCAGGCTGTGTGATTGTTGGTGACTGACCCTACCTAGAGAAGTCTCAGGTTTCTCATGTGATTTCAAAAAAATATGTTTTGTGTTCTTTCTTGGAATTTAGAAAAGGGCAGCTAACTGTTTTGCAATTTTCCAAAAAATGATGAGGGTGATAAGAGTGTCTTTTGTTGTGATGACACAACTCTTGGCTGGCCTCTGGATAGTTGCAGAGTGAGGGCAGGTCACCAGAAAGACCAAGATCTTATCAGAAGCTTGGAATTTTCAGATGTCAATGTAAGAAATGTTTCACACTGATGGGAATGTTTATGGCTCTACCTGGGCCAAACATGATGATAATTCCTGGGAAGAAAAACCACAATGGACTGAGAGAATGTTCTGAAACATGGCAGTGTTGCCCCTCATATTATACAGTATAGTGAAAGCCAGAGGCCTAAGGGTTTACACGAAGTCCATGAGCTATCCATTGAGGAGTTCCAGGACACAAAATGCAGAAATCTCTGAGACTGGTTAAAAATTAAAACAA
This sequence comes from Carollia perspicillata, assembly GCA_004027735.1. Lineage (NCBI taxonomy): Eukaryota > Metazoa > Chordata > Mammalia > Chiroptera > Phyllostomidae > Carollia > Carollia perspicillata. The sequence goes on along the minus strand of PVKM010027199.1, from coordinate 8,535 downwards.
ATAGACACAATTGTTATGTTGATTGGTACAGGAAAGATAGCAGTTAACAATAAACACAATTATCATAGTAATGAGAGGGTATGAGGTCTCTGCTATGGTGAAGTGAGAAGTCTGGCAAAAATAAAATTACCCTGAATCATTAAAGGTAAGTTAGGGTAGGTGCAAAAATAAAAATAATATAAACCCTCTATTTTAAGGTGAAGATTGACTTTTGTCAGAAAAGATAGTGGCCCATGACATGACTACTCCCCAATACTCACTCTTGGTGAAAATCTTAATTTCACACCATCCCATATGGTTACTTTACATCTCTGAGTTTCTGAGGTCAACCACACAGGCCTCCCCTGAGCTTCTCAGGTTTAGTATGTGGTCCCTTTTTTATCTTCACTGTGCTATTTTGTTATAAATCAACCTAAAAGATGCATTGGTGACCCATCTTATGGTTAGATAATATTGTCTCAAGTGCTAGGAAGGGATTCTTAAGAAGTCTTAGTGGCAGTGTGTCTTGCTGAATGATAAACCATTGGTGATGCATCAAGACCTTCATCTTGGATGGAAGTTGAAGCTGAATGTTCTCAAAAGAGGAAAGGAGGTAAATGGGAGAGGTCAGTCCCACAGGCCTTTATTACACAAACTCTCTGGATCATTTCTAACCTATAACCTATCATGATCTAAGTGGCGCTGTCTCATTTCTCTGTGTTTTGCAACTTGTATAGCATGTACTTACAGTTTGAGGGCAGACTACACACTGATGCAGTTTTACCCATCTGACCATGGGATGGGGTCATATTTACTATGGCCAACCTATTATTAATCATGAATTGTCCAATATTACTCTGATTTCTGCTAGTTGTACACTTGGAAGCAGTCACCTTAAAGTTTATTTGGGGACCAGGCTGTAAGAACGCAATGCTATAAAGTAAAATTAGTATCTAAAGTTCCACAGGTGAAGGCAGTAAGAGTTGCATCAGTACATTTCCTCTGCTTCAGCAGTAGGCATGGAGTACCGTGTTTTATAGCCACTTCAGCCTCCATTTGAATAACACAGTTAGCAGTCCCTATTGAGTTAGGGTATGAGGATATTCATAAAATTCCTTTCTTGATATTTTCCTTCTAGTAATATTCTATAATTTTCTTTGATCTTAGTTATTTTCTTTTAACTCAGAAGTAACCATCTTCACAGGATAAATGACTTGTTTAAAAAACGATTTTATAAATTTATTTTTAGAGAGAAGGGAAAGGAGAGAAAGAGGGAAATATCAAAGTGTGTTTGTCTCACATGCACCCCCTACAGGGCATGTGCCTTAACTGGGAATCAAACTGGCAACCCTTTAGTTTTCAGAATCCACATAATCCACTGAGCCACACCAGCCAGGGATAAACACCTGACTTTTAAACGCTCTTAAAACACACCACACTACTTTTCCTCCTTTTGCAATAACACTGCTTCTAAATTTCAAGATGTTACCAGAATGGTGGCCATACTGTGGACAAGAGTGCCTACTGTTAACAATTAATGCATGGATTCTTGACCTTGTGCAGGAACAATTTCAGAATAAAAAGCCCAGGCAATTTTAAGAGTATATTTATTTAAGCAGGAGACAGTGACACAAGGATGAGCCTAGAATAAAATGAGAATCACTAGAGAGAGTGGGTGGGGCTGCTTTGATTCTCTTAAAACTTTATGGGGAAGATGTGAGATTAGGAGGGGCTGCTCTCGGCTTATTGCAGAGTCACAGAAAAGGGGCCTTGTGGACAGGTTTAGGGGGTTTGCTTGGGACAAGCTGCTGCTGCCATGAACCATTACTGCAAGTCTCCTGGGAACCTCTCAGAGATGACAAGAAAGAAAATTATTTCTCCCCTAAAAACAAGAAAAACAATTCACTAGGTGTGCCTCAAGAAGTCTGCATGCTGCACCGGCTGGTTATCTCAGTTGACTGAGCATGGGCCTATGAACTGAAAAGTCACCGGTTCAATTTCCAGTGAGAGCACATGCCTGAGTTGCAGGTAATGCCCCCTGTTGATGGTATGAAAGAGGCAAACTATTGATCTTTTTCCTCACACATCAATGTTCCTCTCTCATTCTACCTCCTTCTGCTCTCTAAAAAAATGAATAAAGAAACTCTGTTAAAAATAAAAACAAGCATGCACACAGTGTAATCTGTGTTGAGTTCATTCCTTTCAAAAGGTGAAAATTTTAGGCAAGCTCTCAGAAAAGATCTTAAGATAATATCCATCAGCACTTTCAGGTGTGCTCTTTCAGGGTTGTGGTCTCCACTACTTGGTCAGTACCAGGCCAGAAGGTCTAAATAGCATGAGCAACTGTATTTCAGAAGAGGAACAGCCACCCAGAAAGCAAGGTCCAGCACATTTCATTTATTGCAAGGAACCTGGGTCTTTTCACCTGGGTAAACTTTTGTATCAAGGTATATATTGCTTGACCAGTTCCGCCACCTTTCTCAATTTCCCCATTTCACAAAAGAAAAACCATATAAAGAGCATTTTTGGTAAAATAAAAGTTATCACATACACCTTTAGAAATTATTAACAGTTGTGCTATATTCACACTGTTTGAAAAAAGCCCAAAGAGCAACTATGATTCTTATTATGACTAATATTAGCAGATAGGTAAATACATTCAAACTTACAATGTACAACATCAGTTTGTAGTTACAAAGCATTTGTCAATGTCTTGTCATAGCTGTCTCTCTCTGATCCAGCAACTTCTCATCCTTGAAATATGTTTGATTGTGATGAGCAGAGGCAAGCATCAGAGACAGAGGCAGGTGTATATTGGCTGTTGGGCCCCTGATAAGGTTTTTTCCAACAATGGTGATGAATGTCTTTAACTGATGTCTCCTCCATTAGACAAAATGTGTCATTGTTTGAATTCATCATCATTGCCTAGCAGTGCACCCGTGAAATGGATATCACTAATTTATCATTTGTTATAAGCTGATTAACAATTTTTTGATAATAATGAAGAATGTCTCATTTTCATAAGGTTGATCTATGTTTCCTTCTGTTTAGATGTATAGGGTGACCAGTGACTATTGAATGAGGAGAAAAAGTATGTGTTTACCAGGAGAAGTAAATTTTAGGTTAATAGTTTTTTTGGCTAATGAGGGTTAAAAGATTCTGCAAATTTACTTAGATAAGTTTTAATTGGTATGTTTCAACAATCCAGAAAATCAGGGTGATGGGCACAATGAGAATGTTATTAATAGGCCATATATTAAATGTGGATTACATTATTTGCCCAGTGAAATTGAAACCAGAGAAGACACTGGTGTTCAGACTGCCTGTCACTACCAAACCCAAAAGCAATGACAGCAATTGAAACAAATGCTTTAACGTACACATTACTTGCTAAGCTTATAACTTTTTGACTTAAACTAAAATTTTCCAACTCTTGATTCCCCTGTCATTATCCACTGTTGGTATTAAGCTATTTCATCTCTATGAGATCAGCTTCATATGGAAGTATTTATTTTGTTGTTGGGCAGGTACCTTGGCATTGGACTGTCTGGTGGGGGTGTCTAGAGAAACACCTGATTGCAGACCTACATAAGGAGGTACATTGTATGAAACAATAAGCTATGATTCTGAAGAAAATGACAAGGATAAAAACCAATAAATGCCTCTTGAAGACCAGGTATACTAGTATAAAGCACTATATTCTGGTCTCTTCAGAGCCTCATACTGTGGTTTAGCATGAGCCCAAAGTTTGGAATCCTAATGCAGCAGTCAGTTGACATCCCCAGGAATCTCCTTAACTATTTCCTGGTGTTGGGAGGGGTCCTCTGTGGACTTTTGTTGCATGGCCTGCAGCATACTCAGAGTATTCTGCTCAGGGATATGTCTCCCATTCCCTCAAGAAGGCATCTCTTATAATGCTCTAAGAGAGGAAGGCCATCCCCATTAGGATCCCAATTAGGCTCAGTCATAGTTATTGCCCTGGGAGGACCCAGAGCCCCATCTGGGTTTTCTTGGTGTAACCCCTGAGCTTCTTCATTTGCCTTATCCAACATCAGCCTCTGCTCATCTCCCATAAGGAGAGAATTCACTAAGGCTTGCATGTCTGCCCAATTGGGATGATGGGTGGCAAAAACCGACACCCCCAAATCAGTCATTTTAGCAGAATCATGTCCATAAAAATGGTCTGAGCATTTCCAGTTTTACAAATCTGATGTAGAAAACAGAGTATGTGCCCAATAATATCCAGCAGGCTGCACCTCTGGCCCTACTCCCACTGGAAATCTCCAAAAAGGATATTGCCCTGCCCAGTTAGGGCTTCTTCTTCACCAAATTTATTTCCTTGACTGTTTGGAGATGGTGATGCCAGTTCAGCTGCACTTTCCCCATTTCCCTCATCCGATCAGATCCCCTGGGGTGCTGGGAACTCTGACCAACTTCTAGAGGTCAGAATATCTACATCTTCCTGATCCCTCTCCCAGATCTGAGCTTCTGTCTTTCATGTGAAAAATCCTTTTTCTCTGAACCATTAACTTATTTCCTTTTAATTCTGCCTCTTTATTATGTAAACTCAAAAAAAAAAAAAAAACTCTTCTAGGTTAGGCATTTTGTCTCACTTCTCTGATTTTTGACAAAACAACTCTAATTACAGTATAACACAGTAATTTAAAGATCCATTCAGTGACCAGCACTCTCCTGAGTCTAAATTATACAGGAAACAAGCAGAATAGTGTTACAATAAAACCACATATGCTCTAGATGTATGTTGATAAGTTGATGATATAGACAGAACTGATGCCAAAGTGCTGTTTCCCAGAATGGAGGCTTTTCTCCTCATTATACCAGATGGACCTCCAAACAGAAGGTACCAAAGCCAAATGAAATGATGTCCTTTTCCAGACAGCGCTCCTTCACACAGAGGGTACCCAAACCAAATAAGACATTATTTTTCAGACTGAGCTCTGTAGCCCAGAAAGGTACCTTTACCAGATGACCCAAGTCATGATCTGGGATTTTAACCCAAACCAGAAAGCACCACAATCCAATCAAATGTGATAAATGATGAGAAGTGCAGGCCGTGAGCGGAGAGAGTCCCCAAGTGAACTCATTTGACAGCAGCTTGAAATTTTCAGAATACAAACTCTCGGGACCTCCCAGCCCAGGCAGCAGATAGGAAGCTCCACCAAATACCCAGACTTACTGAAGAGTCCCAAAGTCTGTCCCGGACCAGAGTCACCAAAATATGAAACCGGACATGACACCCACTTTTGAGCTGTTTGTCACTACCAAACCCAATAAGCAATGATAGTGATTGAATCTTTATGGGCATTTTATTCAGATGGCCCGCTATCTGAGAAGATAGTGGGTTCATGCCATAACAGGCCATCTTGTCTTCTCTTTCCAGGCCAGACTTTTTATAACACGGAATAGGGGAATAAACAAGGTGCATTGAGGGCCCTGAGAATCCAGGAGGATTCAGTGAAAGAAGCTGCAACATTCCCTGCTTGGGCAGTTAGCTATTCCCAGGGGCAGGTGGTAGTCTGTCTCTTCCTGGAACACAAAGGCCCAGGTGCCTCCAAATGTCCCCAGCTGGTAATCTTTAGCTTTGCCCCAGAAGGTGGGCTGTTTTCCTAGGAGCCAGGATGGGCCTTATCTATCTCTAGTTTCTGAAAAAAAAGCTTTAACATATACATTAGTTGTTTGGCTTATAATTTTTTTACCTTAAACTAGAATTTTCCAATTCCTGAGTTCCTCTATCAACATGAATCCCTCAGGCATTGTAACTCAGGGAGAATTCCACAATTGGTGTTAATTTCTCCCAATAATAATTACCTTTGTTAAGGGTATTGTTCTCCAGCAAAAAAATGGATCAACCCAGCTAGAAAAGTATACAATTTAAAACTAAAGCATATTGGTATACTTGAGATGGTAGCATTTATATAAAATTCAATAGCCATTTTTCAAGTGGGTCTGGGGAAAGTGGGAAATGTATCTGGGAGTAGTTGAATGAGTTTCCAGTGTCATATTTGGACAGATAGAACATCTTCTGCAGACTCATGAGCTATAGTAATTTCCAGTAATATTGTCTATTTCACGAAATCATGTTTTCAAAAACCCAATGTGTTAGTTCATAGACATGTTAAAGTATCAGTAATTGAGTCCTTATAGATAAGCTTGGTTCCCATTTGACTCCATATATGTTTCTCTTCTGCAAAGTCCCTCCTTCCTGACATCAGACTCCCTTTTCTTTTTCCACAGCGATCCACTAGAACTGTTAAAGGGAGTCTTTCATTGATTTAATAGGAAACAACTTTCATTCTCAGGTCCAAAGGTTTGGCCATTTAATACTGCCCAGCTACCTGCAGCATCAGCTAAATGAATTATCTTTGATTTCATGGTAGCAACTTTAGAAGTCTTCAAATTCTGATAATTGCTAATCGTTTCAATATCTGTATAATATCTAATAATTCTACAACTTGTCTGCTCTATTTAATGTACTTGCCTGAGCAAGTTCATATGGCTTGCTGCTACCACAACACTCTAGTGTTTTGACCTCTGTCTAGGTCATTGCTACTGTTAGCACAAAAGTAGGGTGTTTGATTTTTTACACCCTACTGACAAGCCTGAGTTAGAACAATAAATTCAGATTGTTGAAAGTTTCTTACTGATGTAAAAATAAACATATTTCATTGTGTCCATTACAGAAATTATTGCCTATCTAATTTGGTAATATTACTGCTCACTGTTCACCGATTCATATGTAAACCACATTAAGTCAGCATCAGCAAGGAGTTTCCTGTGAACCATCCCTGGAAACAAAGAGATGGTCAGTGGGCAAAACGCAGTCATGGATGTCTTTACTCTGCAAAGAAGGCAGCAAACGTGATGTGATAAGAGTATTACATCAAATTGAAAACAATAGGTACAGAAATCGAGAAACTTACAGAAATGTTGAGTATGATGGGAATTCAGTGGACCCATTCAAAAGAATGAAAACATAAAAAAAGGAGGGCCCATAGCTATCTTTTCTGTTTGTTCACATAATGTGTCTGTAACAGAGATGACTGTCACTCAGGAAGGGAGCACTTTGACTTGAGTCTGATTGCTGACAATGACACCATATAGGTCTATGACAATCTCTATGTTTTTGAGTTAGAACTTTCAAAATAATTTGGTATAAAAAGTTAGAAAGTTTATACTTATTGTTTGTCATAATGTGAGCTTTGTATAATTCTTTAGAGATTTTACATCTTGCTTTTTTTGGAGGAGGGGGACATTTCATGAGTTAGGTCAGGTCAATTTGACTTTAATAGATCATATAAAAACTGGAAAGATTTTAACTCAATTTTGACAATATCCTGTGAGATCCAGGATCCTCTAAGTTTCTTTGTCTATTTTAAAAGAGAAACTAATAAGATTCCTCTGAGTATTTCAAGATTGGATAGTATCTGTCTTTAGATATGAGTTGGTCAATCCATTTTCCTTGAGGTTGCAAAATTCAAGGTTATTCTTTGAGACTGGATGTCCTTTTGTTTTTAGCTGTTCTGACAGGTAAAGTGTGTTCTTTTAAAATCTAATACTATCCTAGAGCATAAAAGTTATCTATCCACATATTGCATCAAAGTGGAAACTTTAAGAAATGTAACATTACTTAAATCAGCTTTTAATATCTGGGAAAATAGATGAGCTATCTGTATATCCCTGGAGCATTGTAGTGCAAGTAAAATAGCAATGTTCCCAAGTGAAGGCAAAGAGATACTGACTGTGCATTATTTTTTTACTCTAATGCTGAAAAAGGCACTACATAAATTTATTACTGAAAAATATTTACAGTCCACAGATATGGCTGATAATATGGTATGTGGATTTGGAATCACAGGATATCTGAAAATAACTATTTTATTTATAGCTCTGAAAGTATGTACAAATCACCGTTTTTATTTGGTTTCTTTACTGGCAAGTTGGGAGAATTACAGAAACTTCTGTATGAAATTATAAATCTCCTTTTAAAGTAATTTTGTATAATGGGCTTAATTCCAGCCAGTGCATCAGGTGAAAGGAAAATGACAAATATTAGGCAGAGGCAAAGTATTATCAATAGTTATTATAATAGTTATTGTAAATCAGTGGCTGATTGAGCTTGAAAATATCTGTCCTGGAAAGAGCTAAAAGTTCCATTGGAACATCCTACAAGAAATATTCAGACTCAAGATTTTTTTCTTCTTGTGGAAATTCCTTTAGATTATTATTATTTTCCTAAGCATTTCAGTATTCAAGTACATTTTACCTTTCTAGGAAAAAATATGTGGGTGCCATGAGTTTAAACAAAAATCTCTACCTGTCAGGTAAACTGAGGCTGATTAGACCAGTAAAACATATGTTACCTCATGATGTTTTATAGTTGAAGCAGAGAGGTTGTGACTTAAGAACATCCATTAGTTGATTAGATGTCCCTACGATCTGCATTGAAGTTTTACTCTTAATTCGGTTTTGTTAAGAACAGATAAATTACTCCCAGTGTAACAGTGTGCATTCAAGAGGAGGGGCCCAAATAGGAAT
>PVKM010027198.1:0-18905 GCA_004027735.1 Carollia perspicillata | reverse complement strand
ACACACACACACACGCATGCAAACACACACGCGCGTGCACACACACACACTCACTGCAAAGTATGTGTTCAGGTGCTGCATCACAGATGGCTGCTACAGGAGGGCATCTTCTCACCTGTGTGTTCAACACAAGGCAGGAGGCGTCTTTAGGGTGAGAGGGGACTGATGCTCAAACCCCATAAAAACACTCGATCTTTCCAATGCTATTTACATGGCTGATTTCATAGAAGTTTTTCAGTGTAATGTTTTAAGCTTCATTGCTTTGTTTTACTACTGGCTTTTTTAAAAATGCACCCCTTCTTCCTATATGCAAGAAATTAAGAAAGAAAACTTGTGTTTACACAAGGCTCTGGTATAGTAGCAGATGTCTCCTGGGAACTAGAGCTTGTATGCTGAGCCCTGTCAAGTAGTTTAATTCTCACAACGCATATTAACATTTAGAGTTACTTGTCCAGGGTTTTATACCAAGAGAGGCGAGAGAAACTTTTAGTGATTTTTCATAGTGTCTCTTAATAACCACTTCCCTCAAAAACCAATGGCTTTCTCCTGTTTTTCTTGTCTAGGTAGCTAATATCTCTGTTGATGGGGTTTTATAAGATACTCCTCAGATTTAATTTTTAGGTCATGTTTGCAGGCATCTTACGATTTTGCAGTCAGTAGGAAAGGGGTATTGACCTGCTAGTGGAAGTGGTAAATTTAAACTCTCTCCTCCCTTCCCACCCCCAAATATTAAACGTGTATTATTTTCATCATGGCAAAGTACAGTGCTTCGTAGCCACTCCTACTGGTTTTCTCATAATGTATGGAGTTAGTTAAAAGCATGAACTCTGCTTTCCAGTTTATCCCTGAACTTACATATTTTAAATTGTGATTTTAGAACTTCAGGATCATCTTTTAATAATGACAACCAGCCAGAACTAAATTGTTTAACATGATATTCCCCCTAGAGATTAAAGAGAAACTGATAGCCTCTCTAACAGCCATTTTGTGCTGTTCATAAGTGTGCGTGTGTGTTATTCTCTCAAGGCTTATTGCTCTCTACTAATATGCTATTGCCCAGGATTACTTAATTAAACATGACTTAAAAGTTTGCCTTACTTTTAAACTAGTGACAGAAATTGCCTAACATGATTTCTTGGCTATATGCTGCTCTTGGAATGTCAAGAAAGCACAGTCAAGAAAATACATTTACTCTGTTAAATCTTTATTTATTTTCTAAGGAGTGAGAGAGCATTTTTATCCAAGTGATGAGAACCTCCTGGAATTGATTGACTTAAATTAGCTTGATTGCTTTTTATCAATCGCAGCTGCGCTGTTTAGCATAAAAATGCAAAACATCTAAAAAGCATTTGCCTTGCAGCATACTAGAAAGATGTTTTTAGTTAGTTTTAAGATGTTTCAAATTTTTATTCTGCACAGATTCTCTGAGAATGTATCCAGAACATATCTAGTTACAGAGAATTAGTACAGATATTGTAAACTTTGAGAAAATGAATTAAAGAAAATATGCTGTTTTATGAATTACATATTTAGAATTTGGGCTTTTTAGCTTTTAAATGTCTCTCGTTAAGTTAAACAGTTCAGCAATATTTGTTGCAGTGGCCTAGCCAAGCAAACCGCTGCTAAACATTAAAAACCAGTCGTTGGCACTTTTCACATCATAATGAGCCATTTGGCCTTTGTTGTGGAGCCGTGACAGGGTTCAGGGGGAACTGGCTGTTGTAAAGTTAGGTAAAATTGGCTTTGTCCTGAAATCCTATGAATTAATTTCAGACCATCATCTTCATTTTATCCCTGGCTTAGACGGTTTAATGATGATGAGTATGGCTGACTGGCTAAACGTGTTCTTGTGCCTGGGCTTCGGAGAGGGGTCTACTCCGAAAGGCGCTCCCGCTCTCTTTCCGGACCAGCTGCCGGTTCTGATTTCCCTTTATTTGGCAGATTTTCCCTTCGGTTCTTTGGACATCATTAACACCAAAATCAGAAGGCACATCCTAGGAGTTGATCGGTGAGAGGGGCGGGAGAGAAAAAGAGAGTGAGCTGGTTGTTTGTCTTCTTGTTTTCGTCAAAACCACGTACTGGTCTCGGTCGGTAAGAAAGTGAAACTTCTGCAGACACCAGAACAGAAGTGCAGGACTCCAGTCCGTAGAACAGAGCCTCACGGACACCACAGGGACATGTCCCTTCAGCAGGAGCTCTGGGTTCGATTCACACCTGAAAAACAAACTCTCTCTTTAAACACGTTTTTCAAATGGACTACCAACCTTTCTTTGTTGGACATTTTGGAAGTCCTGTGTGTGAGACTGGCACGTGCCTAGCTTTACTCACCTGACTTTCTCCTACCTTAAAGGGTGTGAAGGGTTATGCTCCTACGTCTGTAATGGGGATGTAAAGGTCCCGTGCCCACAACTGGAGAGCGACTTGGAGTCCTTGAGTCATTGTCAGGCTGTGGGCTCCCCCACCTCTGTGAAAGCATCTGGTGGGGAGGGATCAGTTCAATAATCAAAAGAGACAGGGTATTCCACACGAACAGGTGGGACCCTAATAACAGCAGATGTGTGTCCTGGACTCCAGAGGTGACCTTGGCAGATATGAGATTACCCAGTTCAAAGGCTTTTCCATGGCTTTTCATTCTGGATAAGTCTCTAATTATCCGTTGAGATTTGTAGAATCAAATAAGCTTGCATTTGATGTGTCTCATCATTCTAAATGCTAACCTGTTTCAGTGCTGCCTCCAGGCCACTTTTCAAAAGTCCTCATTCCTCCCACTTTTAATGTATTATTAATGGGCTCTAATGATATTATTAATGTTTAAATCAATCACAATTTTAACCTCTGACAGAATTTTAAAAATTGTTTCCATATTCCCTTCTCATCTTTGTTATGCTGTGCTCACATTATTTTTGACGTAGTTACTTTTATAATTTTTAAGTACAATTTAGGGTTTTGAGATTTTTAACTTAACATATTGTCATTACAAGTTTGCTCATGTGATTATAAATCTCCTGGTTTTTACTCTTAGTCATACTGGGTGGTGTGATTTCCCTAGCCACTTTCCTACTTTTGGTTGTTGGAGTTGTTCCTACAAATTTTCACTGATGTAGACAAATTTCAATGTGAATGTGTTTGAACGTTTGGATTGCTGGATCAAAGAATATAACCATACATCTAAATTGCTTTTTTAAATGTACTCATGTACCAGTATAGTGCCTCAGCAAAAGGCTGATATTAAATTCCCTACAATCTTGCTAGCACTGGGTCTTTTAACGTTAAAATGTTTAGCATAACATTGTTATGCTTTGATACTACTTAAATTATTTTACAGGATTAAATATATTTTCATGCTGTGTTTACCGTGTGTATTTTCTCCATGATATACTTACATGGTGGATTCTTAGCGTAATTGTACATTAGAGATATTAAGTCTTTGTCTTGGTTGATGCATCTATTTACCCCATTTTATTGTTTGTCTTTTGAATTTTGGTTTTGTAGGGTTCGTATTAAGTTTTGGCTGTAAATGTAGTTGAATCTGTTAAGCATTTCTGTCTCACTTTTTTGGTTCTTCCAAAGATCAGAGAAGTACTCTGTTCTGATTTCAGCTTGTTGTCCTATACCTTAATATTTGACAGGTTTTAAATATAGAGGGGGGCAAAAGTAGGTTTGCAGTTGTTCATATAAAAATAATACAGTAATCAATAAATAACAATACAAGAATAAACTGAATTTCATGCACTCACAACTGTAAATCTACTTTTGTCCCATCCTGTATATTTGTTTCTAGTTTGTTGTTTTCGAAAACATGGTACATATATACAAGGTCAAAATAACTTAAACATTGAAGTTGAACTGTCCCACGTGAGTCCACAGTTACGCTCCTTCGTGTTTCTCAGTGAGCAATATGTCTAAGGACTCATTCCACCCAAAAGAGACAGCCGACCTATGCCTTCACTACTACATCATATTTCACTGGTTTCAGGGAGTATAATTTATGTGGCCAGTTAGACTTTATCTGAAAAACCTTGCTCTTTAGTATCTATCCAGAGTCTATTTCAGCATATGTTGCAAAATATAAATCTAAGTTAAATCTTTCCATTTGACTGATTTATCCTAATGCAATTTATTTAATTTCTTTTCTTCCTTGTTTTTGATTCAATCTTCATGTATTTCCTATAAATGATTGGTGCTACATTGGGGCTCTTTCCTCTGTCAGTCAGAACAATAAAATATTGGTGCTGTACCTTGCATCAGCACTCCCCACTCTGTGTTCTAGAGAGGGAGGGAGACTACTCTTCTCAATCCAACGTTTCTTTTTCCAGAATTATGTTTGATATGCTTATTTGATTTTTTCCCAGTTTATCTCCAGAACCATTTTTCTTTTCTTCATTTCTGAAAATAATTATCCATGGGTACACTTGATCTGCAAATTAACTTGGGGAGAATCAATTCATTTAAAATAAATAAATAAGTAATATATTTTGTTAGAATTTTCTTGACTTTCAGTATTTTTATGACCCTCAAGTTTATCCCTATGTGACTTATCTTTTGTGATGTTCTTATAAAATATATATTTATATAAAATGTATATATGTGTGTTTTTATATACACATTTTTGTGTTTGCTTACTCTTTTATTGTAAGAATTATGAAACATTATTGGTCATTTAAATTTTTATAGTCTAATGTTAAGGCAAATAATGTTTTTATCCCTTTGTCACTTTTTATTTCTTGGAAAACTTTTTTATGAGTTCTTATGTAATAGTGAAATTTCAAAACAATATCAAATCATTTTTGTTTCTATTTTGTGTAAGAATGTCCAAACAGTTTCTCCAGCAATGGCACTGTGGTTCTTTGCTATGGAGATACATTTCTAATGTTGAGAGAGCTTCAAATTCCCCTTTAAAAATGTTATTGGAATGAAAGTTGTATTTTATTAAATAATGTTTAAATATAAATTAAAGTGCTCATTGCTTTTCCTACTTCATTTTTGGTTATGGTGTTTCCATTAACAAAAATTCTTTTGCTGAAGGATCCTGGTAAAAGCCTATTTGCTGCAGTGTGATTTTTAAAGTATTTTAAATTTCATATGCTAGTTTTACTTAGGACTTTTGTATTTATACTAGTAAAAGAAATGTTGCACACACAGCTAGATTGGTTTTAAGATGAGAATCACATTTCTTAGTGGTATAAATTAATGTTTTCCCCTCTATGTTTTTGAGTACTTTATTTAATATGGAAATTATCTGTGCCTTGAGAGTTTGAACAAATTCACTAGTTGTCATTTTAGAAGGATAATTTTCTGTCAATTTAGATTTTCTTTTTTGGGGGCAGGATCATATCTTAAGTTTCTCCCTTATTTTGTTAGAATGAGAATTTTGGACAGTTGCTTTTTTAGTAAGTAACTTTGCTCGGTAAATTATATTTTACTTAGGTAAAGATTTTTGTAGAGTTGAGAAATCAGAAAGGTGGCTTTGGTGATGGGAGTTTCCCAGTGCTTCAGCCCTGTGTCTGTCTGCATATTTTTAGGGTGAAAGCAGAGTATCAGAGGTAGAGGGTCATTGAGATCTGCTCCATTGTCAGATGTGGAAACTGAAGCACACAGATCGGTTATGTGGCTTGACCAGAGCAAATCAGTACGTGTACATCCTGGGAAAACTGGGACTGGGACCCAAAGTTTTTTAGTCGTTTTTTAGGCTTTTTTTTTTATTGTACCCAGTTGTCTCTTGTGAACTGAGGGCGTACAGACTTGGATATAAGGTCTACCATGATGTAGGGAGAGTGAGCATGGAATCACATGTTGACCTTGAGCACTTAACCTAGGAGTCAGGGATTATTGTATTAAGCTTGAGGATTTAAGGTTCATTTTAAAGAAAGGTTGAAAAGTATAAAAAACTGTGGTTTAATGGTTACATTAAGTAACTGCAACCCATTTTAAATTAGTCTAAGCAAAAAATGGTACTTAGTGATTTGTACAGTTGAGGATTTCAAGATTGTTTTGACTTAAGGCATAGCTGAATCCAGGACTCAAATATTATTGTTGCACTTCTTTTGTTTTTCTCTTCAACTTCCTGGTCTTTTTTTGGGGGGGGAGGGGCAGGAGGACTATGTTCTGTAAGAAGTTGTGGCCATCAGCAGACCCAGAATCACATCCTTCCATCTTTGCAACCTTAACAGAATAAAATAGGTTTCTCTGTTAGGTGTGTTGGATGGTTCTAAGAAAGACTAATTGACTGGGCTTAATCATTTCTCAGCCAATCACTGCATTGATTGGGTTGCAGCCAGTGAAATACTTTCAGCCAACAAGTTAGTTAGAAAGTATTCTTTTCTCACAGTATCTCTTAAAGAACATTACACACTCTCCAGTTTATGAACAATAGCAACATTTCTCCCACTTTGAAAGAATATCCAGGTCTACTGTTACTGTCTCCTCATTACTCTCTGAGTTCAGTGGCTTTTCTCTCTCCTCTCTTTGTCCTTTCAGCAATTTCTTTTAAAAACATGGACCTAATCTCCGGGGCTGTTTTTATGTTCCCGCCATTTGTATTTCCTCTAGAGTGCAAGAGGTCCCTGAGACAGTTCAGAGTAAAAGGTTGCTCTCCCTTCAGTGCTGGGACACTGGGCACATTTATATTTTGTCTATGCAAAACAATAATTTTGGTCCCACATTCATGGTTGTAGACCTCCACAAAAGAGAGATCTAATAATATATAATTGAATTATTCTGGTTACAGGTGAACCCCTATCTCTTCTCTTCTTTTCAGGGGCCAGTGTAATTATTCTGTGCATCTGGAGGTGTTGCCAGGCTGTGCTTGGCTGTGTTCATTGTGATTCCTCCCTAGGGAACTTTCATCTCAAGAACGGGCCCTTCTCAAGGTTCCCACTCTCTCCTACTGCAAAAGGGACCCTCCTTTCTTAAGAAACTAAATGCCCATAGAGATTACAGTAAAAATTAATATACAGTTTGGAACTGCATAAAGGAATTTTGAAAAATTTTTTTAGTGAATTGAAATAATGCCTTGTAAGTTTCTTTATCAGAATCACCCAGTTTTGAATTGTATATTCTTTCTATAATCACAGGCAAGCTTTGGGTCATTTCCCCATTTCTCTTGGATTTTGAGATTGTATTTTAAAGACAAGAACTGCCTGTGCCTGACTGACCCGGACAGTCAGGTAGTCATGTTAAAATGCCTGCTTAGGTTATGTCTCTACTGCTTATTTGCTGGTACATCTCTCAACCAACCTGTCAGTGCATCATCCTCTTGGCTCCTCCTGGTCTTGGCCCACTGCTCCTCATTGCCACTAAGAATTGCAGACACTGTCGTCTCTTGTCTGAATTGTTGCAATTGCCTCTTCACTAGTTTCCCTGCCCCTCCCGGTGCCTCCTCATAGTGACCCTGTTAACATGTAAGTCCAGTCCTCTCTCTCCTCCACTCAAGACAAAAAAAGGGGCTCTTCATTTTACCCAAAGTACTCACAGTGACATTGAGGCTAATGCGATCTCTCTTCATCCCTACCCTCACCCCATTATTCCATGACTTTGCCTTCTAACCCTTGTCCTCTTGGCTCACTCCACTCTAATATGCCAGGTGTGTGCCCACCCTTGTTTTTTTGTACTAGTTCCCTCTACTGGGACCACTTTCCTCTGGCTTGCCATGTTGCTAACTCTCTTCACCTCCTTTACCTTCTCAGTGAGACCTGAGGTCTTTCTCCTCTTCCCTCCTCTTATTAGACAGAAAGCTATGTTATTCACTGATCTCCCTAATGGAAAAAAAAAAAAACAGCAGAACACCCTATGAATTTTTAAATAAACAAATGAAATTCTGAGGGGATGTTTTAAGAAATGGTGCATCTGGTACTTTAGCCTTAGTTCAAAATCCCAGATAGATCATAAAATATAATTTAAACAAAATCTAGCATCTCAGGTAACCCAGTCCTGTCACATTCAAATACACATAGCCCAATAACTAAAGTAATTAAAAGTAGTTCCATTCTGTTGAACTCCACCAAATACCACCAGCTAAATTTATCCCAACTTATTTTAGTGAGGGAGCACACTGCTTTGACAAAACCTTTATAGTTTCTCAGAGAGGAAAATTAGAAGTGGAGTATTTATAGGACTTTGAGTTTTGGGTTCAAGTGGTTTAAGATGGGCCTTTCAGACAGAACTCGCTACAGGTGGCAGAAGTTTGTGATAACAATTTAGGGTTGGTGGGCACAACAAAGTAAGGGTCTTGAAGAGTCATGATAGACAACTATGTTTGGTAAGTGAATGGTTTGACCAGGTGAGTAGGTTATTGTCACCAATAAAACAATCAATGAGTATTTTCTGAAGCTAATAGTAAACTTATTTATTGGTTTACAGCCTTGTGATTTCTGGGCAAATATTTCCTGGAACAAAGAACAGAGATGTTGACGTGGGTGGGTCAGCAGTCATATTGAAGTCATAGTAACAAAGATAGTCTCCATTCTCAATTCTTTACTTGTAACTCATCAAAGGAGATCCAGTTCATTCATTCATCTGTTTGTTTATTCATTAATTCATTTATTTGAAAAAATACTTATTGGTTCCCTACAGTGAGTCTATACCAGAAGAACCTCGTGCAGAAGAGGTTTCTATCAACCATTCCTTACTTTTAGCTTGGGTTCCTTCTTTAATACTCAGTTACTCTGTATCTTCTCACCTCTTTGAAATCCCTTCAAGCTCCTTTTGATGCCAAGGTCTGGTAGCTTTTTGGAATCTCTACCCGTCTCCTCTCCTGCCCCCTTCAAAAAATATATAGATTGACTTTTAGTATCTTTTAGCTTAGAGTTTCTAAACCTTGGAGCTGTTGACATTTTGGGCTGGATAATCTTTATTGGGTGGGGGGCTTCTCTGGATTCTGTGTACTTCCCTGTATCTCAGTCTACCTCCGTCGGAGCCCCTTGGGCCCCAGTTGTGACCATCAAAAATGTTTCCAGATGTTGCCAAAATCTTCCTTGGGTAGCAAGATTGCCCTGGTTGAGAACCACTAGCTTGGTGTATTGCTTGGTTTTGTACAACAAAGGGGAACCTGAGAGCTGACCCAGCAAGTGAGCAGTCGTCTCTCTCTGAAAGAGGAGGGAAGGGCGGGTCTGTGCGTGTAGTAACACTTTTGGCCTCAGTGCATCCTTGCTGAACGCTCCTTCTCAAGGGCTTATCTGATCGTGTCACTTCCCATTGCCATCAGGATAAAACCTAGAATTCAGAACAGAACTCATGTCATCTTTCTCATATCTGCACTGCCCCCCCCCCCCACCCAACCCAGTCAATTATACTCTCCAGGTGCGTCACAGTCTTTGTAGGTTTCCTACAGGGAGGTCTTTTCTGTCTCAAATTTTTCTCTTTCACTGACCTCTATTTCTTCCGTTTAAGTTTTGATGTCTCCTCCTTCCAGCAGTTCTCCCTAACTCATTTTAAACTGACTAGGTGCTCCCACAGCGCTTTCTATTTTCCCTATTGTAACAGATAGTCAGGCTTTATTGGAGCTGATTGTTTAATTGCTCCTCTTTCTTGCTGGGTTATCAGCCCAATGAAAAAGACAAGACTGTGTCCTTTGCCATTGTTTTCTTAGAACTCTGCAGCGAGCCTGGAGCTTGACCAACATCCCCTCCCACCCCTTACCCCTGCAAAAGGTATAAAATATAATGTTGAAAATAGTGTTAATATATCAATTTGGTGAAAAATGCATATGTTTTTTGACAAGTTTTCAAAGTCCTCCCCCCACCATCTACCCCCTCTGAAATACCAACTACTTACCAGTACAAATAGCTTCATTGGAAGAAATTCAGCTTAACAGTTCCCCACAACCCTTTAATTTTAGAATATTAAAGTGTCAATAAAAAGGACACAGATTTGCATATTTCTTGTCTTAGTATATATTCAAAGTAAATCTTTTCTTAGGAAAATGTAAAACTGTTAAGAAGCTGTCTCTGCTGTTCTTTAAATTTGATGATCTTCACTTATTCCTCATTCTTTAACTGTCTTGTTTAGGAGAAGTTATACAAGTGGGAAAACCACGAGGTACCAATCCACAGACTTACTTTTTTGTTCTCACCCAGTTTTTTGTTTGGGTCTTATTTTTTTCTTAAATAAAAAAATATTGCTAGAAATAAAAAAGATCACACCAAGTCACATAATAATGTAGATTGTTAAAAAAGATTTATTTATTTTTAGAAAGAGGGGAAGGGAAGGAGAAAGAAAGGGAGAGAAACATCAATGTGCAGTTGCCTCTTGCACACTCCCAACTAGGAGCCTGACTAGTCTGGCAATCCAGGCACATGCCCTGACCAGGAATTGAACTGGTGACCCCTCGGTTTGCTGGCCTACGCTTAGCCCATTAAGCTACACCAGCCAGGGCAATAGTGTAGGTTTCTTGTTTCTCCTGAGTAAAATGAGGCTCTGTAGCACTGCTATGGTTTCCTCTGGCAACCATGGGTGCGCGGGTGGGGGCAGGGGCTGCCTGCTGCCTGGGGTGACACTTGTGGCTTCCAGGTGGCCCCATTCCCCCTCAGCCACAGTTACCCTGTATTGTCACTGTCCTGACCTCCTTGGTGTGCGTGACTCCTGTGTTTCCTCTGCTTTGTAAGTGAAGTTAAGGGAGGGAAAGTTTAGCCAGTGAACATTTGAATAAAAGATAAGTGTAAGAACATCCAGGTGACAGGGATCCAGTAACGAGGTAGCAATTGCCATTGAAAGTTCCCAGTTTTACTGGATTTAAAATTTAATTCTGAAAGCAAGTGTAATCCAAGTCCATTGTTACGCTCCCAACATCAACTCAGGTTGCAAGAGGCTGAGGGGGAGCAGAGGGAGCAGCAACGCTTCTTGGACAGGGCATTGTAGTCCACCTTCCTCAGATTAGCGGGACGGAGCCTGTGCTTTCAATTCACTCCGTTGAGGCTCAGCAGTACCCAGTTTCCTGTTGCTAGACAGAGTATTTCCAACCCAGTAATTTTCTTCTTTAATGAATGGCTTTCTCCCTTACATTATTGGGACACTAACATTGCGATGGCTTCTCTGGGCTCTGATTTGGGAGGCATGGAGCTGAGTTGTTGGATCTCCTTTGTCCGTTACCTACATCCTTCCGGTCCCCTAGTGTCCAGGCTATTCTGATGGACAGATGAGGCTCAGTCCTGACTTTTAGTGGATGTGGGGTCATAGGCTAAGTTCTTCATTTTCCTGATGTTCACTTTCATTCTTTGAAAATGGGAGGAAATATTCTCTCCACCTCATCATCACATCCTTAGGTTGGCATGTAGTACTTAAGGCATTCACTAAATAGCAGTTGGTTTTGTTATTATTAATTACAGTGTTGGCGGGGGTGGGGTAGTAAAGGGTAAAGGAGGCCAATTATATGGTGACAGAAGATGATTTGACTTTGGGTGGTGGGCACACAGTGCAAAATATAGATCATGTATCATAGAAATGTACACTCGAAACTATATGACCTTATCAACCAATGTCACCCCAAAAAATTTAATAAAAATAATTACAATGTTTTTAAAGAGTGATGAGAATGAAGCCCCTCAAAAAATTACAGGAATAGTGAAGGCATGTATATGAATAATGTGAACTATTTGAGGGAAAAAAGCCCCTCTTTTAAAAAATGTAATATTACTGTTGTTGTCTGCCTTGTAAGTGCTCTTACCTTCACTGGTGTCAGAAGCTCTGTGGTGTCTGTCACCCTAAGGTGTGAAAGGATGCTGGAGGTGCAGTCTAGAGGCCCATGTACCCACAGCTCAAAGACTCCAAGTCCTGCCCACGCATCTCCAATCTTGTCAGAGTGTGGCTGCTTTTCAGAGCGGATCATCCTATCTGATGAGACGGATCTTTACATTCACTATCCTTACAGAGACTAGGAACGGCAGAATTTCATTCTTCTTTGCCTGGAAAATAACTTTGCATTTAGAACAGTACCAAGAAGAGAAAAACAGAGAAAGAATGTTTCTTTTCTCTTTAATTTGACTTACCCCAAAATTTCTATGTTGATGACAATTGTCAGAGGTAAGGGAATGAGTTTTCAGGTTCCTTTCCTTGAATTCCATTTTTCTTATAATTTTTATAGCATGTGTAGTCATGAAATAACCAGAAGCTTGTTTTGTATAGCTTTTACTGTACTGTGGTACAACCATAAATATATTGTAACTTAAAGCAACTAGTGATAAACTAGAAGGGAATGGCATAGAAGTATACTGGAGCCCTGATCTTCTGAGGGACGATATTTAATTAAATGCTTTTTCTTCTGGCAAGTTCATGAGGATTCTTTAGAGTGGCAAAATTTGGCATTTGAAAAAGGTAAATTTTTTTAGGTATTTTGCCCCTTTACTTAAACTGGAGATTTTCAACAGGTGTGCTGCAAAAATTTTTACAACATGCAATACCTGACTCTTTTTTTAGTCAGGGGCACTGACTTAGTTTCCCTTTAGACTGTCAAATTAAAAAAATGACAACAACCAACACCAACAATGGCCATCTGGTATGAATATTTTTTGTCAGATCAGAAAAAAACATTTTTGATGTGCTGCAGAATTTTAGTAATTAGTTTATATGTGCCATAAGATGAAAAAGGTTGAAAATCACTGGTATAAACAATACTTAGAATTATTAGTAATCAAAATGAAACATCTCCTTCCATTTTATGGATATATCCATTTTGTCATGTGTAGAATTAAGTCATACTGTATAATGTGTGGCCATGTAGACTTCTGAGGGCAAGGACACTCTAGGCATAAGCTTCCAAACCTATAAGAATTTTTATGAGTTTATTTGAGCCAAACTGAGGACAATTGGCCAGGAAGCAAAGTCTCAACAGACTGAGAAAATGCTCTGGAGAATGGCAGTTTTGTACCTGATAGTGTCCCATCCAGCAATGTTGCAGAGTCTTTAATTATTGTCTTTTCCCATGGACAAAAATTTCCTTCTTGTAAGTCATGGTCTTTGAAGTCTTCCTCTCCTGGGAGTACACTGAAATCAATCAGCTACTAATTTATCAGTCTATTTAAACTGGTTAATAAATTCTTGATAATAATGTGGAATGTCTCCTTTTAGTAAGGCTGGCTTATATGCTCTTTATGTAGATGCATAGGGCGGCCATTGACTATTTAATGTGGAGAAAAGCTATGTGTTTATCAGAAGAAGTGGATTTCAGGATGGGAAGAACCAGAGGGAGATCTTTTGGACAAGAGAGATTAAAAGCCTCTGAGAATTTACCTAGTTGAGTTGTAATTGTACCATTTGTACATTTATTTCATCAATCCAGGGGACAGGGATGATGGGCACCATTAAAATGCTGTTGAATAGGCCACGTGTTATAAATGGATTGCATTATTTGCCCAATGAAATGAGTCCCTCAGTCACTGTAACTCAGAGGGAATTTCCCAATTGAAATTTTCCCCCCTACAACTGTAGTTTACCTACAGTTAAGGTTGTTGCTCTCCTGCAAGAGAATGTCTCAACCTAGTGAGAAAACATACAAATCGTAACACACATATTTGTATTATTTAGATGGTGGCATTTGGATAAAATCCAATTACCATTCCTCAAATAAATCTAAAGGAAGTGGGAAATTTCCTTGGGACCTGTGGATTGATTTTCCAGGTTAGTATTTTGGACAGATAGAACATCTGCTATATATTTTACAAGCTATAGTAGGAGAAGGTCTCCGGTAATATTTACGTCATGAAATCATCTTTTTAGGACCCCCATTATGTTAGCTCATGCACATGTTAAGGTATAGGTAATTAAGTCCCTATAAGTAAGATTGGATTCTTATTGAGTCCAAATCATATCTGTCTGGATCAAAGCTTCCCCTTTTTATTGCCATATCCTTTTTCCTTTTTTCTGCAGCTGTCCATTGGAACTGTGAAGTCTTTTATTGATTTAGTAGGAAGCAAGGAGTGTTCTAGGGTCTGGATAATTTGGCTGTTTAATGCCGCCTGTCTAGCTGCAGCATCAGCTAAGTGATTTCCTTTTGTTTTCATGGTGGCAGTTTTAGAATGTTCTGGAATTTTGATAACTGCCAATTGTTTCAATTTCTGTGTGACATCTAATAATTCTGCAACATATTTTTTAAGTTCTTTATGGGCTGCACCGAGAAACTTAAGAAGTCTTGCTGCTTCCACAATATTCAAAAGTTGTGAGCTATACCAAGGGTATAGCTACCATCAGTGTGAGTATTGCCTATTTGACCTTTGGCCAGTTGGCAAGCCCAAGTTAGAACAATTAATTCACCTTGTTGGGCTGCTCTTATTCTGATACAAGAAGATTTTTTGTACCCAACAAGAAGATTTTTTCTTCTTGTTCAGTAAGCAAAACACAATTGTGGGTGTCTTCAACCTGTAAAGAAGGTGGCAAAGTTGTTGAGGTAAGACTGTTATAAAGTGATATTAGACACAGAAGGCTGGAGCCAGTCAACTGACAGAAGTGTTGAGTATGATGAGAATTTAGTGTAGATTTGACAGAATGAGGCACATAAACTAAAGAAGGCCCATAACTATCTTCTCTTTTTGTTTGCACAACGTGTCTATAGCAGAGATGGCTTCATGCAGGGAGGGAGTCCTTTGACTACTGAGATCAATCGTGACTATAATATCCTGTAGGCCCATGATGATCTCTATGTTTTTGAGTTAAAACTTGTAAAGTATTTCCTTTATTTTTATGTATAAAAAATTCATGTATAGAAAATTTATAATTAAAGTATGCCAAAGTAGAAGCTTTAGGTACTTCTTTCTTTAGAACTTTTACAGCTTGTTAACCTTCTGGGTTCCACTGGATTAGATTTGGTCAGTTTGATTTTAATAAAACATATAGAGTCTGGGCCATTAACAAAAATTTGGAATCCAATTGTGACAGTACCCAGTCAGACCCAGGTACCCTCCGAGCTGTATCTTGTTTGTTTGTTTTTAGAAGAGGAAAGGATATTATTCCTCTGCATCTTTCAGGATTAATTAGTAGCCTGTCTTTAGATATTTAATAACCAAGATATACTAAGTAGGATAAACAGAATCAAAACTTGCCTTTTGATACTTTATGCCCCTTCATGGCTAGCTGTTGTAATAGGTTAATTGTGTCCTTTTGGGAGTCTAATGTGTCATAGAGCGGCAGTGTCCAACCTTTTGGTGTCTCTGGGCCACCCTGGAAGAAGAAGAGCTGTCTTGGGCCACAGATTAAATACACAAACACTAATGAAAACTGATGGGCCAGAAAAAGGTCTGTGAACAATTTTCATGATATCTGCCACCACAGATAAGCAAAAAAGTCCTCACACAGTAACCTTAATTATTCAGCGGCCCTTTCAATAATCTTTTAAAATCATCGAGCAGGTCCCAAATTTGTGATCACTAATATAGAAAATGTACATATCTAAGTAATAAAACTAAAGTAAGGTTTTAAGTAAATCTACAATTTTGTGTTGGGCTGTATTCATAGACATCCTGGGCTGCATCCAGCCTCTGGGCTGCATGTTAGACAACCCTGCCTTAGAGCACAAACATAAAGCATCTACATAGTGGATCAGAGTAAAATCTCTAGAACATTCAACACCATTCGAATCAGCTTTTAGAACCTAAGAGAAATAGGTGGGACTCTTCATATACCCCTGGGGTCTTACTGTCCAAGTAAACTTGCGATCTTCCCAGGGGAAAACAAAGAGGTATTTCTGTCTTTTTTGTTGTTGTTGTTCAGGAATGCTCAAGACATTACATAAATCTATCATTGAAAAATGCTGGCAGTCCATAGGAATAGCTGATAATAGGTTATGTGGATTTGGAACCACAGGATGTCTGAAAATAACTATTTTATTTATAGCTGTGATATTCTGAATAAATCTCCATTCTTTCCCACTTGATTTCTTTACTAGAAAGATATGAGAATTACAGGGGCTTGTACATGGAATAATAAGCATCCCCTCTTTAAAATAATGGCCTCAATTCCAGTTCATGCATGACAATATTGGTAACTAGAAAAAACCTGTAGTTGCATTGGTACATCCTGTAACAAATATTCAGTTAGTCTCAAGGTTAATTTCTTCTTGTGGAATTTCCTTTAAAATCATTATTTTCCTAGTTGGTTCAGTATCTGACTTATTTAGTTCTAAATAAATTTCACCCCTCTGGAAAATGGATATGTGGGCCTCATTGGTTTCAAGAAGATCTCACACTATCAGGTGAATTGGGGCAAATGTGACTAGCAAGAATATATATTGCCCTGTAACATTCTCTAATTGGAAGGGAACAGGTGCTGATTTAAAAAGTCTTTGGATGGTTGGATATCCCTACCATTTGGATAGGAGCTTTACTCCAAGAGAAAAGGCAGCTTAGTTGGGTATGGTTAAGAACAGATAAAGTAGCCCCAGTATTTACAAGGGTTTTAGTAATGTCCCCTTTTATGGTAATTTCAGTTTCTTCTAAAATATTAGTAAGGAGAAGGGGAAGTGCCTTCTCTTAGTCCTCAGAGCAACCCTATGTTTGTTACTGTTTCTTTTTTTCTTTCTAAATTCCATTTTGTTTTTCTATTCCCTTGTTAAGGTGACCTGGCTTTTCACAATAAAAACAGGCCATCTACAAGAGTTTTTTAGTGAACTCTACTTAGTAACTCTGTTGTTTGGCACCCAGAAGCCAGCAGGTATATTGATTGGAATAGGTTAGAATAGCCAGGGTCACATGTTCTAACAGTTAAATTATTATTTTTCTTTTTTGCCAACCCATCGGAGTCCTGGAGAAAGTTGGGGAAATCTTTAGATAGGTTTCTTAATTCTGTTCCAGTCCAAGGAGCATATGAGGGCTATCTGAGAAAAGTCTAGCCACTGTTAATATAATGAGAATTGTTTGCAAAACATCAATGTAACCTGGCAGCCAAAGAGAGTGGACTGGAATGCACATGCATAAACAATGTTGACTTCACTACTCAATGCCAATGCCACACTCTTCCCTCTTCTCCAGCTGCCCTGCTGTACCCTTTACTTAATGAAGGGTCCAGAGTTACTCTCCTTTCCTCCTCCCACTTCTCTCTCTTCTCTGCCTCCTCTACCACAACTCCCTACTGACCTAGGGGATAGTCAAATGAAAAACCAGACCAAGATAGACTAGGAAATGGGGTTGGTAGCCGTCATTGAGTGAGCATGTGTACTATGTGGCCATCACATTCAAAATGACTGAGTGAGTAAAGCAATGAATCTGCATCAGATTTTCATTAAGCTGGAACATTCCTCTGCAGAAATTATTCAGATGATTCAGAAGCCCACAGCTATGGGCAACTGGTGATTGGCAGCTTCATTACAACAATGTGCCTGATCATGCATTATGTCTCCTGCAGTTTGTTGGTGAAACATCAAATCACCCAGGTGATTCAGCCCCCCTACAGCCCAGATTTGGTGCCCTGTGACTTCTGGTTTTTCTCAAAACTAAAATCACCTTTGAAAGGTGAGAGATTTTAAACTATGATGAGATTCAGGAAAATATGACTGGGCAGCTTATGGTGATTGAGAGAACTACGTGAGGTCCCAAGGTGCCTCCTTTGAAGGGGATGGAGGCATCATTGTCTTGTGTGTAATGTTTTTTGTATTTTGTATCTTCTTCAATAAATGTCTCTATTTTTTATATGATGTGGCTGGGTACCTTTTGGACAAACCTCACATGCAATCACTAGTTCCCCTCTGCATGAGATCAGCTTATCTTCAAAGGAAGCTATCAGAATTTCTGGAGTGTTTTTTTTTTTCCTATTCTATCCTGGTCTGGTTCTCCATTTGACTGTCTCCTAGGTCAGTAGGGAGTTGTGGAGGAGGAGGCAGAGAATAGAGAGAAGTGGGAGGAGGAAAGGAGAGTAAGTCTGGACAATGAAGTAAAGGGTACAGCAGGGCAGTTGGAGAAGAGGGGAAAGTGTGGCGTTGGCAGCTTCACACACTTTCGTTTGTTCAGAGACAGGCTCTTAAAGTTCTTATTAACTTCTTGTAGAGAAGAAATCTCCTAGAAACTCCTAATTTTCAATCAAGAGATTCATTCATTCACCTTAATTTTAGAGCTGGCATTTTCTAATTGTGCATGCAAACAAATTAATTTAGGTGTCAAAAGAGCTCCATTTGGGTCATCTCAATTTGACATCATTTCTCATTAAATCTTCCCATTTCTGTAAGTACTTGCAAGTAAAGTCTTCCTATTAATAATTGTATGTCTTCAGGAATATTAATGGGGACTGGAGTCTGGGAGTTTTCAGCCTTGGAGACACAATTTCCCATGTTAATTTAGTTTTATTTTGAGATCTGTAGAGTCTGAACAAATTTCTAGGGATATTGTGTGGTAGGTTGAAGTGTGCTGCTTATGAGTTGAGCTCCAAGGGGTGTTACCTCCTGAGTCATCTCAACAGTCCATGTGTACATGTCTTGGTTTCTCTCTCAGGTTGTCCAGTACAACTGTGAGAACTCAGAACATTAAGTATCCAGCCTTTATATGCCTCTCCCCAGATGAGTCTATTATTTAATTACAGTTGTGTTGGAATTTCATTTGGGACTCCTATTTGTGTTGAGGGTTACCCTCTGGTACCTCCACATAGATTCTGAGTCACCTAAGGATACTCAAAATTTGAGCTGAAGAGAATAAATACCCCTTATCTTTGGAACTGAACATGTTCAGGCTCTTATTTACCCAGCAAAAGGTTTTGTTGAGACTCTCAGTAAACAATTCCAATTGAAAAGCCAAAATTAAAAACCAGCCACCTATTTTTTTCTTTTTCTGTCTTGAGTTATTGCAACTCTATTCTTAGCCTGGGCTATCTCAACCCTTAACCTTTAGTTCTGTCTCAAGGCCTTTTTTTTTTAAACAGCTTAAATGAAGTCAGGGCCTCTTACCTTAAAATATGGAGGTCCAGAATTCCAAGAGTCACTAAACCAAGTTCACTCATGT
>PVKM010027197.1:0-18907 GCA_004027735.1 Carollia perspicillata | reverse complement strand
AGTGTGTGTGTGTGTGTGTGTGTGTGTGTGTGTGTGTGTGTGTTGCTCCAGTTTCACTCTGTGGAAATATACATGCCAGAATAGGCTGAATTGTGTTTAACCACATTGGTGGTTTAGGCACTCAGTGTGATGAATTAAAAGAGGAATGAGAGAACTGGAAGTGCACATGAGGGAGTAAATGTAACTGAGGAAGTTAATTGTGTAAGCAGGAAAGTGGGGACATAAGGATGACGAGGACCCTGAAAATCTGTTAGATTCAGTGGATGATGGGTCCTCCAGCGTCAAGGGTTACTAAAAATGGGGTTTAAGAGAATGAGCTAAAACATTAGATGTGGCAGTTACTGATTCACAAAATCGATGTGGGGTAATAGAAGAAAACAATTAGAAACCAAAGTTAAAAATAAAAAAAATATGTATGTCCAGATTTATGAAAATTCTAATTCAGTTCTTTGTTTTGGACATAGCTTCCAAGAGGCACTTTGTACAGTATTCAGTTGTTCTGCTTGATATTGAGCTACTCTGAAAATAACCCCTACTAAATGCATTATTCATCTATCATAGATCTGCTCTGCAGTATTTTCTCAAGCATTTTAAAAGCCATTGATATAATTTTTGGAGGGGTGACATAATTTTATTCTCTGATTATGAGTTCATTTACATAACTTTAAAGTATTCTTTTCAAGCTTCAATATCTATTGTTCATATACATGTATGTACATGCATGTATAATGATTGATAATCTTTTTTTACATAGGTTCTCAAATTTCATTTTCATATACTGAAGCAGCTTCATAATTATATGTTCCCATAAAATAACCTTTCCCATGTGCTATCATTTTCTCATGGTAGTTGATTTTCTGGTTGGCTCATTTTCCATCTTTCACATGTTTTTTACCAAGTTTCAATACCAGAACTTTAGCCCTAATCTAAAATTTATTTTGGCTCTTGAAGCCAATTTGTAGATCCTCTGTATTTGGGGAACTTAAAAATGAAGTCAGTTATGCTATAAATGTTTGCAGAAGAATAGATTTCTCTAAGCATAGTTAAAATTATTTTTCTATAAAGTTTTAATTTTACCAAATTCCTATTTTTATGTCCATTGCCTGTAAAAAAAAAACTCTATAATTTTAAAGTTTTACAAGGAAGAAGGAATTTAGATCCTTTGGTTCAGCATTTTGCATACTCTGTGAGATGATAATAAATGCTCTACTTGTTGTATAGTATATTTTCTTTCTTCTTTTTATTGTTGTTCAAATACATTTGTCCCCATTTTCACCCCACCACACCCCCCTTCCTCACCCATCTCTGCCTCCTACCCTTGACCCACTCCCTTTGGCTTTGTCCATGTGTCCTTCATACACATTCCTTGAGGCCTCCCCCCTGCATTATCCCCTATTTTCTTATGACAATCATGAAATATATCATCATGTTAAAAGTTCTAGGATGTCCTGTACTAAACTAATCTGATCAAATTTGATACAACTTTTCCCAAACATATTTGATATCAAATTACTAGCCATCTATCTGCTGTCCTCAACACCTATTAACATATCATTAAACAAATGCTTTTCCATTTGAGAAATGCCGTTCTCTCCATAGATGAGTATACAGAGACATGGTCTACCAATAGGTGTTTCTGAAGTTGCATGGCTCTGTACTAGCAGAATGGATCAGAACTGATTTGAACTCCCAATTAAGTGCTGCTGTCTACAGTTTGTCTCCTGGTACTTTATCCCCAGTGCTCTACTGAGCCATACTGGAGCCTGAGGCAAAAGGAGAAATCTGTAATACTAATCTTGTCTTTATTTAAAGCCTTATACTTTATTTTCATGGATTTATTTGCATCCATTTTTTAAAATATTGATTAAAATATTATGTATTTCAATTACTGAGTTTTTCGTCACCCCTTACATTTTGTGGTTGAGAGAGTGTCTCATTCACCTTATCTAGTCCTAGCCTGAATTACTCCAACAAAACTACTTGTATCTCCTGCCTCAGAATATCCAAGTTATTCTTTTTCCCATATTATGTAAAATCATGATGAATTAGTCAAATCCCCACATCAGAACTCAATCTTGAGCGACTCCCATTGCTTCTGATTCTCTGCTCTTTTTTCCCCAAGACCAATGGAGTGTTTCTCTCCAATATGTCAGTCTATTAATTTAGAAATACCATGTAGACTATTGCACACTTTCTGAAAGTCTGGAATTTTAATTAAATTGTAATTTACACCCCAGGTCTCTATTAACCCGTTTCTCTATACAAGGGAGTTGAGTTTGGAGCTGGATTACATCTGCCAGCTCCACTCCATGAAAATTCGCCAGCTTCGTGAACTCGAATGGAGCACTCTCCAAAGTTTGTTTCGGAGAAGGGGATGTTGATAGGTTGAGGAGAGAATGTAATAATGAAATTAGTTAGATATATAAAGTTCTAAAGGAACCTAAAGAGAGTGTTTCAGGACTTCTCAGAGCCTTTAATATGCTAGCATTCTTTCGCAATCTTTTAAAACACCTTAAGAATACAGCATTTCTTAAACACATCAGGCTGCACAATATTCCTATGCATGTCTGAATGTGCATGAGCTTTAGTATAGAACATAGTCACGGTCATAGCACTATTGTTTCACAGATCGTCTCTGGAAAGCACATCTCTAATAGATTAACCAAGTTTGGATTTTGTTTTATAGAAACTGTTTTTCAGATGATTCAGTGTTCAGTAATACCACTTTATTCCACAGTAATGGCTCACTAGCCCCCAAAACTTTCATCTGCATGGGAGAAATATTGAAAATCAATCAATTGTTTTACCAAGTGGTAATTGATGAGAATAGATTATATTTTTCACTTCAGCACAGCCACCTTTTCACAGCTGAATTTGCCTACACCTCTCAGATAGCTATTATCCACTTAATGACTGTTACCCCTAATGAATCATTTTTGAAACAGTTTATATGTTTATCCCTATTGGCTCAGGAAACCCTTACCCGTATACTTCAAAGGGAATTTTGAGAATCAGCAACTCCCTCCTTGTTGCACCTCTGTTGTTTTCCACATGCAGTGCACCCCTTCCCACCTGAGCATGCCCGAAACCCACAACTCGTACTTTCCTTCTTTGTCTTACTCTCGGAGATGCTGACAAAAACAATTTCTTGCCCCTCGTACCCAATTACTAACTGGAAAAAAATAACATTGACCTGCTGAAAATGGAATATGAAGTCGAAGCCTGGTATTCCTAAAAACAAATTTGAAATCATTTATTTTGCATACATTGTGATCATAGTGCTTTTATGGCAAAGATTGAATACAGAACACTATTTAAAATCACTGCCTCTAAATCTTTCTCCATCTCTTTTGTTTTAGGTGTGGACACTTTGACAACATGTCAAGGTATGTAATCGTATACCATCTTTCAGTAGCATCACAGCAACTATCCATAACAGGCCCAGACTTATTTGTATAAATTAGTTTTCATCTCTGAGCATTCCATCAATACTTTATTCATTGGCCACACATGGACTGTATTTGGATTAGAAAGAAATTTTCTTATATTTAGTTGCATCTTCAGTGGTATTACTTCAGGATTTTGAGATTTGTAAATGAAATAGGTAATTATTGTTTATAAAATATTATGATGGTGCAGAGGCTGTAGCAACGAAAAACATTCCTGTGTTTGCTGCTAGGCATGAGGAGACAGTGACACAGCTCATTTCCTCAGCCGAGCTCTCTTTGCTGCCTTGTACAACACTTATTTCAAAGCACGCCACAGCTTAGAACTGTCGTGATCCCCATTAATATAAAATCATTGACCCCTGCTCCCGCTGGTGCGACTAAATTACATTCTGCTGCTCAGCGGCAGCCGCACATGGGGCCAGTGCTTTTAGTCATCGCCAGGTGCCTTGATGCCAGCGCAGCCCCTCCTACGCGCAGGGTTTGCCTTTAATGAGGATTAGGCACCTTCAAAGATCTAGGAGGGCCCACTCCCAGGATGGAAGCCTTTCTAATGGCATCTGGGCTTATTGTAGGCAGTAATTTAGTATCTCAGAGGAAACTAGAGAGATTCATTTCTCGCCTCTAAGAAATTACAAGAATGTGTGGTTTTGCGATTGGCTTTTTTCTTTCTCCCTTCCCACCAGCACAATTTCAAGAACATTATGCCTAAACAATATCATGTTTTCATGAACCCTAGAAACTGGGTGTGGTAAAACAATGTCCCCAATATGGTATGTCCCAGGTGGGGACATTCATCTTTATACCATTGAGTCATGATGTGATTTTTGACAGAACTAAACCTATTCACTGATGGCCCATGCTTATTTTTATCTTTATATTTTGGGTGGTGGAATTTCTTTACAAAAGGATTGATTACCTGATCAGGCAGCATGACCTCTTTTCTCTCTGTGTGGTCTCCCTTCCCATCAGCCCCTGACTGACTCAGGCCTGCCCCTCCATGAGATCCCCTTGCTTTCTGAGAGCAAGGTGAGCAAGGGTAAACCTTTCTACAGTAGGTGCGGAGTCTGGAGGGTGCCCTCTGGGCTGCAACAGCAGTGATCATTCCTGCCGTGATTGTTCAGGGCCAAAGCTGGAGAGCAAGGTAGTGAAACAGAGGGTGGTCATTGAACACAGCAGACATACTTTAGGTAGTCAAACCCCTCCTTTACAGAAACATTTAAAAAAATAATTAAAGATTACTCACATATATGGTATTAAAAATAAGTGTGATTATATGAATGTGTATGCATATATTCATACAGTTATTTACAGTATGTTTAGATTTCTTCACATAGCAAACTGTTAATAAAAAACTCAGAAATAATTTATCATCAGAATAAAATCTTATGTTTGAGGTATTGTTTATAGAAAATCAGATATTTTTGTCTGGTGAAGGGAGGAATCTCTGTAAAACCAGTGAGTTTCATCCAGGAGAATTTGAACTCATGAATTAGTTGACTTTTTCTCTGTTTTATTTTTAGTAGTGAGACCAAATCATGAAGTTATCTAACTCTAGTAACCATAAATGCCTAATTTTTAGTTAAACACATTTTGGCAAATTTTAAACACATTTTGGCAAAAAGCTGTGCCTTGATTCACTGAGACCAGTCAGAAGTGTGAAGTGGGTCGGAGTTTAATCAGGGCCGTGCCGGCCACACCGGCTGTGCGTGTAGACACTGCCTGAATTTTCGGCTCTCGGATCCCTATCAGGAGAAACAAATTAAGTTTTATGGCTGTAGGGAGTGTCTGCAGAGACTTCTTACTAACAGCAGAGAGATGAAATGGTCTACACTATTTGATTACAAAATTTATGAATTCTGTTTGTTGATAAAAATCCATTTTCAGTAAAAATGCACAAAAAGCCAACAATAAGGTAAAATGAGAAATTTCTGAGGCTTGAATTTATCTCTGTGATAGATAAATATGAATGATATAAATAAAAATAAATATATTCACTACACTTTTTAAAAGACTACTTTATGGCTTTTGAAATTATCTCTTTCCTGAGGTTTAATTGTTTCATGGAAGTCAGTATATGAATTAAGAACTTGCTTCTGAAAGCTGATACCCAAACAGAGGGCTTTCTTTCCAGAAGGGCATCCTAACCTCAGTCACACGTCTGCTAATTTGGCCTTTCTCTTAATCTCCGAAGAACTTGCTGAACAGAAGTGAAACTATGCACGTGCTAATGGCTCGCGCTCTGCAAACTCCCCTCTCTCCCAGAGAGTGTCTGGTGTGCAAAGCTGAGCTGGAACAAAGATACACTAATTATTCCCCATTAATTTGTCTGCTTGAATGGTCCTAAATACCAGAGTGATTAATTAGCACAAGGCAGCCGGGGCAGGATGTCACACCCTTCTCTGCGTTTAAGTGTCGGCAAGGTTGTGCTCAAGTGTTGACAACAGCATATCTTTAATTTTCTCTGAGAAGAAAAGTTTAGTCAGTACAATTAATTTGAGCTTGGCTGGCTTGCAAGAATAAATGTAACACGTGGAATGATATTACTGCTGTACAGGCATTTTTTTTGTTTGTTTCCTTAGGGTACAGTAAAACTTTTTGGCAACTCGGTTATTGAATAATGTATTTACAGATTGTTTCAATTTGGCTTAATTACTTTGTGCATTTTGTGGCAAAAAAATATGGATCATAAAATAGTTAGAAATTATTATTCATAATAGGCTGGGATGGATATAGATGAATGTGTAGATAAGAATTAGAAGCAGATAAAGAATGACATTAAATTTGGTATCCTTTTCAAGTATGCATTTTCTCTCATGAATTGAAATGTACCTTAATTATCAAAAATTATTTGAGACCACTTAACTCCTAAAAGATATGAATCAACTTATTCAAAAATATGTAACTGAAAAATTCCTTATTTGGCCTGAAATTATTTGGAAGCAAGTTTTACTGAGATTTTAAGCTTTATGAACAATATTTCACCTAAATAAATCTTCCAACTAGTAACACATGTAAATCAATTATAAATAATAATAACATAATAGGTGATATTTAACACTTTCATTATATTTCTTTCTTTTTTGTAATTTTGTCAGAGTGTTTTTCTTTAAAAAATTAACTCCATTTTAAAACAATTATATACTGTTCAGAGAAACGAAGTGAATCAAATAAAGTGGCTGTGCTCATACTATTTCCCCTCTGTTTTTTAAGATTGAACTACAAACTTAATTCTGGAATAGAAGCATAATAGTATATAATTAATAGTGTGTTTCATTTGTTACATTATATTTCTGTGCTGTTACTGAAATTTTAAATTAATTCACTTTGCTGTGGGCATGCTGTTTTATTTTGTTTTGTTTTCAAACAGTGGAAAGAGAAAAAAACGCAGAGAGTGCCATGCAGCCGGCAGCATGGATGTTCTCATCTTTTCTTTCACAGTCTTCCTCAGGCTCTATACAAACCCAAAAG
This sequence comes from Carollia perspicillata, assembly GCA_004027735.1. Taxonomy (NCBI): domain Eukaryota; kingdom Metazoa; phylum Chordata; class Mammalia; order Chiroptera; family Phyllostomidae; genus Carollia; species Carollia perspicillata. The sequence goes on along the minus strand of PVKM010027197.1, from coordinate 11,990 downwards.
GCTATTCAGCAGCAGGGGCGGGGGACCGAGGGAGGGAAGGGTCACCTCTCCTATCTCCGCATGTAACTCATTGTTCATCACTTGTCCGTTTATTTCCCACACCCCACCTCCAGCCCCTGTATGCCTCATCCGGCTGCCGGTTCCACGACCTTCACAACATTATTTTCTCTCCCTCCATCCCCCACATCTACAATTTTGGTTTATTTTTTAAATTTTTCTCCAATAGTTGTTATGACTGTCACGCTGGTTATAGAGGGTTATAGAAATTACTTGTTGGAACAACTGAGTGTAAAACCAAGTTTCTCAGTACAATGATTCCTGGCTCCTCTTGCCTCCTATTCTACCCTACCTCCATTCTACTACCTCCGATTTTGTCCATAAGTTTCATCGTGTTTATTAACTATTCATTCAAGCAGCATATGTAGTAAAAAAAGGGGGGGGGGCAGTTCGTGGGCTGGAATCTCAGTTATACTACTCATTAATTGTGTAATATAAGGCAAAAAAAATCACTTAACCTTTTGTCCCTCATCTGCAATATAGGATTATTACTATTTGCTCCATGGAGATGTAAATGAAATAAGAAATATGGTTCCTCATCTAATTTGCTTAACAGTCTGTTAAAGGTAAATCAAGGGTAACTATATTTTCTTGGTGCTTCATAGTTTAAGTATTTGCCATATTTGCCACATTTATGGCAGGGCATGAAATTATTGACAATGCTTACACTTGAAATGAGGGAAGTTCCATTTATGGGTTTTGCTACTTTTCCTCTCTCTTAAAACCAGATAAACCTGGAAAAATTAGAATGGTGTTGGACCTCTTTAAACCACTAAGGAGAAATGCTTTTATTGATATATATCTCTTTAACTTTGAGACATGATTTTATCTTTGAAGAAAGAACCATTTAAAAGTTGCCAATAGTCAAAGTTAAATACCATCAGTTTCATCCCTTCCTCTACATATGCACTGCTTCCCAGACCAAGAGATGGAGTCTAGTGTTTCTCTTCTTACATCTTGCCTGAATTTAGTGACTTGCCTTTTCTTACAGAATAAGGCAAAGTGATGCCCTGGGGTTTTCAAACTAGGTCATACAAAGCTCTGTAGTTTCCCCTGAATTGCTTGGTATACTTGCACATTGATGCTTCCTCTAATAACCTGTGAGAAGCTACTTGAGAGAGCTATGTGGAAAGACTGGTCAGCAGCTGTACCTGAGCCCTCATGTGACATCCAGCATGAACTGACCATCATCCTGGACGTCTAGCCCAATCAAACCTTCAGATGACACCAGCACCAGCCACCATTTGTTTGCAACCCCATGTGAGGCCCCAGGTGAAAATCACCCAGTTGAATCCATTTGATCCACAGAAATGTGAAAGATGGTAATAAAGTGTTATTTTAAGCCACTAAGATGGGATGATTTGTTATATAGATAGTTTAATGAAACAACAACAAAGCTACATGTTAGCATAATTTAAACTTTTTACATCACAGTGACAAATCAAGGTAATAGTCACAGCTAGAAGTTGAATAATTGTGGGAGGAATTGTGTTTGTGCATATCAGTCCTCCTCATTCATTCATCTGTCACTTGGCTACGATCATCCAGAATTTTTATTTGTTATATACACTGAAGAATTTTCATAAACAAACAGGTTAGTTCCCCCTGTGTATGTTGATTTAGAAAAGTGCATTACAAAAATAATTTTACAAATAAATAAATCAAGATGAAAAATGTGCATCTTTAATAAATCATTATAAATCATTTTAAGAACTGAGGTGAGATTTTTGAGCTGTGATAATTTATCTTTAACTCTAAGTTACACTGTTTTCTAAATACAGAATGAATTCCCTGAGCAAAAGTTACAGTTTTTTAGTGTTTGAAAATACCGAATGTGAGAAATAGAATGGAAAACTCTGACTAGCTATTAAAACAGTAACGCCCATTTCCCCCACAATTAATAAAATTATCCTAATAGTAGTGGCACTACTCCTGACCTTTCAGAGAGATCAGTGTCAATGCCATTTCAGGTGCTGTGGTCAACATTGGCCACACCAGTCACATCTTTTGGGAGAGAGTAGATGAAAACAATTTAATTTGTGGACTTGACTTTTACATATTTTTCCTTTTGCTTTTTTTTGCCTTTAGTCTTTGACAGTTCTAACTGCTTTTTCTTTATCACCTTCATGGACTTGTTCCCTGTTGGACCTTAGGTTGCAAAACTCAGAGTGGGAATAGTTTATCCCAACAGCCTGTGTATCTTCTAAAGTGGAAAAGACATAGGGTCAAGTGTTTAGTATTTGGACACCCAGCAGCTTGTAATATTTAAAACAATGACATCCTTCCCCTCAGTTTTCTTTAATGAGTATTTGGGCTACTTAGAGACCGGGAGAGGAAGATAGAAGGTGATTTTGCTTTGTTAAAAAAAGAAAGGCCCAGTGGAACCCATCCCAGGCCGAGAGAAGTGATGGGCAGTGTAGGTGATAACTGTGCTAAGTATATCCAGCCAGGTCTCTCAAACACTGACTGACATTCAGGAATTTCTCTCTCTTCCTCTCCAAAGGGTTAACGTTATGAGGTAGAAGGGGAGCACAGCTCAAGGAATGAAAACATTTTCCTTTTCCAACAAGAGTATTTATGAAAGTATTTACTTTCTTCTGCTCATTGAGAGGCTTTTTGAAACAGTGTTTTAAGGTCTTTGAGCATATTGAAACTAGTATTTGTGAACCTTGATTCACCTGTAGCATTTTAATGTAAATTTACAAGTCTTATCAAAGACTCTCAAATATCGGTCCAAGGTCTGATGATGCCAGGCAGTTACATGGAAATCACCTGGGGAGTGTGTTAAAAATCTGGACTTTCAGACACTCTCTTGCAGGGATGGGACCTGAGAGTCTACATTTATTCTCATCCTCCATTAGATGTGGCCATGCCCAACCTTTGTTCTGTAGTGCTGCAGTCCCTTGAGGTGCTCAGTGAGAGGAACATTTGGTTCTAAAGATTTACGGTGCATGTAACCATATTAAAAAATCTTAAAGACCCTGGCTGGTGTAGCTCAGTGGATTGAGTGCTGGCCTGTGAACCAAAGGGTTGCTGGTTTGATTCCCAGTCAGGGCACATGCCTGGGTTGTGGGTTGGGTCCCCAGTAGAGGGCAAGTGAGAGACAACCACACATTGATGTTTCTCTCCCTCTCTCCCTCCCTTCCCCTCTCTAAAAATAAATAAATAAAAATATTTATTTTAAAAAGTCTTAAAGATATTTAACTTGGCTTAACCAAATAGTCCCAGATTTACTGGACCTTCAAAACATTTTTAACATTGTAGTTCATGGAGTATACTTTGAGAAAAGGGTATTTAGAAGAATGCTGAGAAGCTATTTATATAAAAATTAAGCAAAACAAAACTTCCCTTGTATTTTCAAAATTTCTATTTTCTCTTATGTTTTGGGGATATTTCCTATAAGCTTGATATTTTCTTTCTCTTTCCAGTTGCTTACTATCTTCTCATTAATATGTTTTCTAATAATGTTTGAAAAATAGAAGTTATCTTAAAATTATATGTATGCCTAAAATGCCCAGTTTTTACAAGATATATATGTATTACTCATTACTTCAAAGGTATAATTATAAGAATTTACAAAATTCTAACCAAAATATTCCAGTGCAGAGTAAATAAATGGTCACTAGAATGATTTGTCTTATCCTGGCTTATTTATAATTACTTAGGCTTGTGAATTTTCCTTAATGGACTCCAGTAATTGGAGGGAAAGAAATATCTTTCTCACCTTGCCATGCTCAAAAGCCTTTATCGAATTGTGTTGATTCTTCAAACCAGGTTTCTCCTGAATTGTGATATCAATACACTGCACGTGCTGTTCAGTGTTCTGATTCACGTGCTTCAGTAGTTGCCGACTTTATCAGGTTTCTGTATTTTGTTTTGTTTATTTCTTTAAAGAAAACTGACATTCATCCTCAATCCATATATTGGACACATCGATAACCAACATTAGCTCATCATCTACTTCAGCACAAAAACCCAATCTGTCATACATTTGATAAGCAACTTGAGGACAGGGATTATGTATTTACTCTATTCTGTCCCTAAGAAATCTATAGTACTGTTTTGTACAAAAAGCATTCAAGAAATAGTTTTGGAGTAGATATAAATAACCAAAAGAAAAATTTGTTGAGCAACCTGACCATTATGACTTCCTCGGTATCATGTGATTCTAAAAATCAAAATCCCAGACTTAACATCAATGGCAGCCTATGTGCTGGCCTTGGGCTGCTTTATGCACTGAAAGGGTTTTCCGATTTGCTTTTTCTGTCTCTTACTCTTATTCCTGCTCATATTCAAAGCCCTGAATATTCAGCATATGCAGTTAAAAGTTAAATTTCAAAGATAACGAATTTCAGAGTGGGTGTTTTTATTAACTGCAGCAATAAACAAGTGAGAGCTGCATTACACTGTGACAAAAGTTCTTCAGCTTCTATGGGCTCTTGTGTTCCCAGATGAAGAGCCAAATGGAAATGTTCAATAAAACATGTGTGAGACTGCACAATAGAACAGTCCTTACATTTTACATCAAGCTACATCAGGGTCACGGGAGGTGTTTTATTAGCACAGTCAACAATAATATCGTGATTTTTATTAGGAGGAAAAGATAGTGAGAGACTACTAATTATTTTTTAGCCTGAGGGGCATTTTTTCTTGAAATGACTGTTAATTTGATCATTGTCGTGCAGTTCACAGATTTACATGAACTTATTTCACTGTGACACATGGTTAAGAACCAGACTAAGATTGTTGCTTTATTAATGGTTTTCAGTAAATGTATTCAAAAGTGCTAACTGTGTGGGTGTGTGGATGATATTGATAGCACTCAGAAGGTTGAATCCTTTTGGAAGTAGCTAGCCTGAAGCCCTTTTCACATGATATTTTCTTTGTTCATGCAGTGAGATGTTAAGCCTGCAAGAATGAAATAAAATCCCGGTGAAATAAGAATGGTGTTGTCTCAGATATTACTAAAGTGGCTTTTCTAGAAATGTTTCCTTTCTTGTTTTCCCTTTGCCCCAAATAAATCAGGCATTAGAGACATGAAAAAGCCAGTGATTCCTCAATACACTCGCTTTGGCGTAATCAACAAAACACTGCACGATGTTTTTGTTGTTGAATGTTATAGAATAAGCATAATCTACTAATACTCAAGAGCAACAATTCTTGTCAAACTCTTAAAATGGGAATTGGGTTTTGACAAGAAATGAATTGAAACAAATTTTAACCTTGCTACAAGGAAGAGAAAACACAGCATAGCATTCAAATATTATTAGTAGTAAAAATAATTAAAACAATTTCAATTATAGTTTTGTCTTAGTATACAAGGGGAAAATCTTTTTTTCCCCTAAATGTAGTTTGCATGCTTGCATTGATAAGCACATTTTTTGAGGCATTTTTGCCTTTTGGAGAGTATACCTATAGGACAACAATTGCCATGTCTGTATCACCCATCATTTACCAGTCCTCTTTTTAAAGCATTTTCAGGATGTTGTTAGACATCACACAAAACTTCCAAACTCAGAAATTCCAATAATTCAAAAACAATTACGGACTTTGGAGACTTGTAGAAACCTTGAAAATCATTGAGTCCATTTGTCAAATCCCAGAAGGATCTGGGAAGTTTTGCTTATTTTTTTATTTTGCTTTCCACAACTCCCTTTCAAAAATGTTAAAGTTTGCATTGTAGCAATTGCTCATGGTCAAGTTGTCAAAGATCTCTTTATAATTGAACATGCCAGCATTTGTGAAAAAGTTGATCCCAGGCTTCCAGCCAAGATGGTGGCATAGATACATGAAAAGATGCTCAATTTCACTAGCTATTAGGAAAATGCAAACCAAAACTACAATGAGATACCACCTCACACTGGTTACAATGGCTTTTATCAACGAGACAAATAATAACGAGTGTTGTAAAGGTGTAGAGAAAAAGGAACCCTCATTCATTGTTGGTGAGAATGTAAACTGGTATAGCCACTATGGAAAAAAATTAAAAATAGATTACCATATGACCCAGCAACCCCTCTTTTGAGTATCTGCCTGAAAAATTTTAAAACACTTATTTGCAAAGATATATGTACCCCTTTGTTCATTGCAGCCATAATCGTGGTGACTAAGACATGGAAACAACTGAAGTGTCCTTCAGTAGAGGACTGGATAAAGAATCTGTGATGCATGTGTACAATGAACCACTACTCAGCTATAAGAAGAGATAAAATACTGCCATTTGTGACAACATGAATGGACCTTGAGAATATCATGCTAAATGAAATAAGAAAAAGTTAAGAACTATATGATTTTACTCATATGTGGGATAGAAAACTGAAAGCAACCAATGAGCAAACAAGAAAAAACCAAAGGAACAAACAAACAAACAAACAAAAACTCATAGGGGAGGGGATGGGGGAAGTAGAGGAGGGCATAGGGGATAAATGGTGATGACAGAGACTTGATGAGGTGGTAAACACACAATACAGTGTACAGATGATGTGCTGTGGGATTGTTCACTTGAAACCTGGATAATTTTGTCAACCAGTGTCACCCAAAAAAATTCAATAAAAAGGAAAGGAAAAAGAAAAGGTTAACCCCCGAAGTTCTGAGTCCCCTAGAGCTCCTACACATGACATTCGGCCGCATCTGGCCATGGACAGTTTCCGATGTAATTCACACTCTTATCCATAAAGAATTTGTGTCAGAGACACTTCAGTATTTCTCAGAAGTCTCACAATAAACCTGATATAGACTAAATTTAAAGGTCATTTGAAGGTCTTACCAAAGATATTTTGATAGAGAAAAGCCTGTATTGTGCACACTGCTTTAGCTAACATGTGGTCCTACTTGTATGGTGTCTGTGGTGTTAAACCTTAACTTATTCCATTGCTGGTGCTAACATATGCTTTGTCATCAGGGTCATTTGTCACCAAGAAAGCTCAGCCATTACAAAAAAAAAGGAAAAATTCGACCAGGTCTCCGAAACCCACTGTATATTAAGACAAATATCAAAACAAGAACCGAAGCTTAACTCTAAGGTAAAAACCCATTGTAGTATAATCTCTATTTCTTCCAGATTGTTTTTACACTTCTTTAATTATTATTTATTCTATACATTAAGATAATTTAGAAATAAGCATGGGTGCTTTGAAATTTTAATTTGTCTTAGTATTTACAGAGGAGAATTAAAGAGTTTATCTTAAGACTTAAAGAAGCTTATTCTATCTAAAATGTCTATGTAGTTTTCAGCCCCACTTTACTGTCACAACTGTTGACAAGTAAAACCTACAAATATTACCACTGTTATCTTATGCATTCCGTCTAAAGCAGCTTTCATGTCCCTATAAAACTTGCAAAAAGTAAAAGGTGATTCTTTCCTGGAATCAAGGTGCAAAGTGCTCTTATCTTGAGTATCTGGAAGAGCGACAAGAAGAGCTAGTAATCAGAGTAATAACAATAATTGACAAAGTATTTACTTTTTACTAGGTCCTGTTGTCAGTAAATTCATGCTCATGAATCAAACAGCAAAATAAAATACTTTAAATCCATTTCTTAAAAATACTGAAACTTAACAGGCGTGACAGTGTGACAAACTTATTCAGTGTGACAGTGGTTAATATTTTGATGGGCATAGTTTTTCTTGCAAACACATGCGACTTAGGCAGCATACACTCAGAAAGTTTCTAGTGAAGATTTGATGGGCTATTAGTGTAGTCTTCAGCTTTAAGTATTTCCTGCTCTTGGATAAGAAGCAGTGAGAGCAGCTTATGCATTTGCTGGGGGAGGAAAGTTGACAGGCAACGAAGGCAGGAACACGAATCTTAACTCTGCCCCAGAATAACAGACAGAAAACAGAAGTGCTGGAGAGGCCACAGCAACAAAAAATAAAGGCAGAAAAGAGCCAGTCTTTCTGGTGAAATCATCAGAGCACTGAACTACAATATACTGTGTTCTGGGAACATGCTATGCCATTGCTATTCCTACTTTGGAATGTAGATTAAGAAGTATATGATAACACATCATTTCAGATCTGCCAAGAGTCAGTCTATGTCTCTGAGTGACTTAAAGTTACACCTCTGTAAGGCTGTATCCTTGGTTTGTGTGCAGAGCAACAGCGACTATGGCAGACTCATTTGGGTGTGTTGCAGTAGCACTGCAAGGATGAGTGGCATTGCCCCAGGTATGAAATATGTTGCTAAATAGTAAATAACTTTATCAGATTGGAGGAAATAAAGGGCATACTTCCATCATTTTATATATTGACTCAGTTTCTGAAAAGTTCCTACTCTGTTAAAATTATATAAATAGCTTGAGTTTATTTATAAAATTGACTTAAGTTCTAGGTACTGTTCACACTCACATAAATCTCTTGGCAAAACACTGAAAAATTGTGTAGGACTCAGTGCCATGTTATTTTTTCCAGGATATCTAGCATTCTTAGCTTCTACTCCATAAAATGCCAAATGTTCTCCCTATCATTGTAGCAACCAAAATATGCCCCCATGAATTTCCATGGTTGCTCTTGGTGTGACTCTGGTCTATTTAACAGGAGTGGCCACTGTTTTTTTTTTTTTTAACACAAACTTGAATTTTTCCTTCTATATGCATTCTGGTATGGTTTCTCTTAATGGTCTTATTTGACTTTCAGCCAACTTTGTCCAAACAATTGATTTTGGTAATGTTAAAGCTCAGAAACAGAATTTATGATTAATTCACTGGCTGATACAGTATTTGAATTTAACAAATGTAATCATCCCAAGACTTGATTCCTATACACATCCACTTACCACTCACTTTCTGCTGCCTAAAAAATTATTTGTTACAAATAATTTGGTGACAAAGCAAAGAAGGCAGGTTTAGTTATATTTTACACAAAACATTCCATGAAAATTCCATTTCAAATGAAATGCATGTGAAATCCAGGGGTGTTACAAATTCCCTTTGGGCATCAAGATGTTCTGTGATGCATGCTTCTTCTTCTGCCGCTGCTTCTTCTTCTATCTTTTGTCTTCTTCTTTCTTCTTTTTTGGTTTGCTAGTTCTTTCTGAAGGATTGCCATCACAACCTCAGTGGAAATTCCTAGTATCAAACCAGCAGGGTTGTCTTACTCCAGGACATCTTGTCAGTTGATATCTGGAACAGTAAGCTCTTTCTGTGGAGGAATGTCCTTGACTAAGTGTTCCTATTAAATTCCTGGAAATAAAGCTATTTTCTAGAAGTCTCCAGTATAATAAGTTGCTTTATTATTAAATTTTTTGGAGCGACCTTGGTTAGTAAGATCATATAGGTTATAGTTTCTGTTGTAAGCATTCCATAAAATTTTGTTTATTCAACAAATACTTTTAGAGCAGGTGAAATGAGCCTTGAACTAGGGAAGGCACTTCTTAAATCCTTGCTTGATGGGCCAAATAATAAGATATAATTTCAAATTTATTAAATAACAGGACTAAAACTGATACATTATTTCATAGTTGTTACAATATTTTATTCGATTTATAATTGTAATCTATAATAAAATAATATATAATAATATTATAGAGGGTGGGCTCATTTTCCAGTGTACTGAGAGGAGTTCAAATTGACTGCTGGGAACAAAAATATAAAGTGTCCTCAGTTTATTTTTCATGGCCAATCAACCTGGCTAAGGCAGACTGACTTAAACATCCAGAGCATTGCAAACAGACTTGATAGACTGACATGAGGCATGCAGTAAATAGTTTTAATAATTTATTTTCTGGTCACAGAACTACAGTGAAAAGCAAAATTGACATCTTGCCCTGCCTGCATCATGCCTAAACATACCATAGCTCAGTCAAATAAAAATGAGACATACAAGCAACCAAACACTTTTGCATTATGGGATAAACTACAACAAACAAAAGAGAAACTCCTGGCTAACACCAGTCCTCCAAATCAATGAACACTGGCCTTTTCCCCAAAGTGGCCAACTACTAAGCAAAGTTAATCCTGACTATGCAGTACAGACACCTACAGATGGGTGAAGACAGTGGAAAATAAGACAATCATTTGAGAAAACATCTGTTTTTCTTCCACCTTGATAATCTTGCATTTGGCTATTTCCCTTTAGAAATCTGCTTCAAATCGTGTTGAAGGAGCCAGTGTTTTGGATGATGCCCTTATAAACATTTTGTTTTTGCCAGTAAATATACCTTTTCATAACAAATTTATCTCTGAAATTTCTTTGACAGTAACCTTGTCATATATATGCAAAGAGAGAGCATTATTTTATGAATCAAGAAAATGATAAACTTTCTGTATCCTTACTATGAATTCTACACTCCTTAAGGCAAACCAAGCATTTAAATCTGTTTTTCAAAGTGGATTTCAATTCAAGTCTACTGAAATAGGTAATAAAATGTTCTTTCCCATATATTTAGTCAGCTGTAGGAAATTATGTCATATCATTAATTTTATCATTTGTTTATTGATCAAATAAGCACTGAATATCTACAGTGCATTGGATGTCATGTCAATCACTAAAGGTGGAAGAGCAAATGGAACAGACACAGGCCAGAAGCCCACGAGCCTCACACTCTAACAATGAATAGATTATAAATTACATAGAATACTAAGGATGATTGATTGTGTTGAGAGCAAATGTGGGTAAGCAATTGGGGCTTCGGATTTCATTCAGAAATTACCACCCTACTGTTTTCATGGTTTTTGGAGAACTTTTTCATCTATGACATTTATTAGCCATTACTTGAAGTCAGACTCTAAAGTAGAGGCTCTATTTATTACTCAAAGTGAAAAAGCACTTAGGGTTCTCCTTTGGATGTGATGGCTGTTACGATGTCTGATACCCATTTTTATATTTTCACATTTAGAGAGAAGATTGAAAAATGGAACAGTCCAGCAGTGAAGTCATTAACAAATTAGTTAACAAAATTCTATGGAAAAGATTTGGACATAAGGGCATCTCCATTCACTCTTAAAACAAATGTCCGCTCCTACCAGTATCCAGGAAGCAGTTTGCTCACTGTGAATATGGCTCAATATTTGTGCAGAAGTCATTGCAAACCCTGTTTCTATTTGAGGGGGATAAGAAAGAAAACTAGCATGATGATGGTTACAACTTCCATCATTTTGAGTTTCCAGAACTTTCTTTCTGAGGTAGATGTAATTAGAGATTAGAAGCAGCCTCTAGAGGGGCTTATGTTTCTTGCTGGGGGGGTGCTAAGTGGTTAATGTTGGCCTTACTAAATGTTATTATTATAGAAATAAGCTCTCTCAACCACTCTTTGCTGTGTGTTCACTGGCGTGTCCATTGTACAGAGCATGTAAGGATCATCTTTGCTGACTAAGCTGACTGGAACCTTTAGTTCATGTCATTCCTTTGGAAGTGAAGGAACTTTCGGTGCTATCTATAGGGTCATGAAAAACATTTGTTCTCTATCTAAGTTGCCTTAATGGTTTCAGTCATTTATTTCTGATTCTTCTTTCATGTCTCCAGAAGGAATTAGATGAGGGAGGCCCTGTTAATCTGATGGAATGCTCAGAGAGGTCAGAGCCAAGTTGTGGAGGACACCATCAGAACAGTGATCTTCAACCAGTGTGCTGCAAGAATTTTTAAAACATGCACTACCTAACCATTTAGTCAGGGGCACTGACCTCTTTTCCCTCCCATTGTCAAATTACAAAATTGACAGCAGCCAACCAACAACAGCCATCACTAGTGAATGAGTTCAAATTATACTTATTTTGTATCAGATTGGCAAAAATTGTATTTTTTGGTGTGCTGCACAATTTTAGTAATTAATTTGTGTGTGCGGTGAGATGAAAACGGTTAAAAATCACTGTAACAGCCCTGGTTGGTGTAGCTCAGTGGATTGAGCGCAGGCCTGAAAAACCAAAGGATCGCGGTTTGATTCCCAGTCAGGGCACATTCCTGGGTTGCAGACCAGTTCCCAGGAGGGGACACACGAGAG
>PVKM010027196.1:0-18904 GCA_004027735.1 Carollia perspicillata | reverse complement strand
AGCTGCAGCTTGGGAGATACAGATTCAGGTAGCAACCTAAATTTGTGCTCCACTAAAACAAAGGGGCAGCCACTTTTTATAAAGAAATTTCCCACCCAGGTTCCCAGTTAGTCTACTTTATGTAAATGAGGTATCCAAACTCCTACAGTTCTGGTTGGGCCAAATCATGTGGTCCTGATTGGTTTGTATTATGTGTCTTAATTTGTCATTATAAGTAGTTCCAATTGGATGAGGCAGGTCTCAGTCCAGTAATTGAAAGATGAAAGCAGGAACTCCCTTATAATAGTTGACTCAGATGGCATAAAGGAGCAGGGCATAGTGTGGGAATTCAAGAGTTCAGTCTCAGGTTCTTTCTGGTATACAGAGCACGTGAGGAGCCTCCATCAGCAAATGGTCATTAGGCTCTTATTATTTATAATCTGGGCTTGCAATTGACCATGGGGAGTCCATTTTAGCAGATATTCCTTCTCAGTGTTCACATCAAGTGAATCTTTCTTCTTGGAATTCACAGTGGAATCACATAGTATTTAGCTTTTTTAAAAAAGATTCTATTTATTTTTAGAGAAACAGAGGGAAAGAGAGAGAGAGCGAAACATCAGTGTGTGGTTGCCTCCCACGCAGCCCAACTGGGGACCTGGCCCACAACCCAGGCATGGGTCCTGACTGGGAATCAAACCCGTGACCCTTTGTTGTGCAGGCTGGTGCTCAATCCACTGAACCACACCAGCCAGGGCAGTATTTGTGTTTTTGTATCTGGCTTCTTTCACCTTTTTTCAAGGTTCATCCATGTTGAATCATGTGTCAGGATTTTATTCTTCTTTAAGGCTCAGTAATATTCCATTGTATGAATATACCACCTTTGTTTATTGGGTATTTGGGTTGCCCCTACTTTTCGGCTATTGTGAATAAAGCTGCTATGAACATGGGTGTGCAAATATCTGCTATAGTCTTTGCTTTCAATTGTTTGGAGTATATATCCAGGAGTGGAATTGCTGGGTCATATGATAACTCTATGTTTAACTTGAGAAATCACCATACCATTTTCCACAGTGGCTGTACCATTTTACTTTCCCTCCAACAATACATGAGAATCTCTTTTAAAGGCACTTTGGTATAGCTCTTCACATGAGCTGGTAAGGTGGGGATGGGAAGAGGACATCCTCCACAATGGAGGGGATTATGGCAGGGTCAAGTGAAGACATACCCAAACTTACATGGTAAGGTCTTGTGACAGTTGAAGGGAACTTTTTGGTCTCTGAAGATCTAGTATATTGTACCATAGCTATATCACTTCAGTTGGACCATGTCGCAGTGTCTGGCAGCTAAAAAGACAAAGGTTTGAGTCCTGCCTTTACTGTGTCTGTGTGACCCCAGACAAAGTACTTACCCTGTCTGAGCCTCAGTTCCTTTCTCTGTACAAACAAATGGGAAGCATAATAGGGTGGGGGTGGACATGAAATGAGACAATGAGGTAATGTGAGTCCAGTGCCTCTGCAGGGCCTGGCAGATGGTACATGTTCTATCAATGAGTAAGCATTATTTTCACTATGATCCATTACTGGGGGATTCCTCTGAGAGTGATCCTCTAGTGTCAATTTATTCACCCAAAGTCAAGGTTAAGCGTTTACTTGTTATCTTTACTGTGCTAAGATTGGGGTATGGGAAGTTGTGGAAAACACCATGATATACCTCCCAGATCCCCCTTCAAAAACAGCTTGCTGTGCCAGTTTGTGGGGTGCTTTCAGGGACACCCCCTGGCTGTCCACATCTTAAGGGGTTGCCTCAGCTATAGAAAGTACTGTGGTCAAAGTCACATACCCTTTCAGTGACCTTTTAATATGGGGTTATAAAGGCCTAGTCACTTAGCCCCACCTCTGGACAGCTCTATTATAGGATGAATAATGCCCCCCAGTCCCCAAGATCTCCACACCCTAGTTCCCAGAACCTGTGAATATGTTTGTCACCTTACACAGCAAAAGGGACTTTACAGATGTGATTGTATTAAGTATCTTGAAATGGGAAGTTTAGCCTGGATTTCCTGGGTGGGCTCAATGTAATCATAAGGGTCCTTATAAGTAAGGAGACAAGAGATCAGAGTCACAGAAGGAGGTGTGACTATGGAAACAGGGGTCAGAGCGATGTGACTGCTGGTTCTGAAGATGGAGAAAGGGGCCAAAAGCCAAGGAAAGCAGGAGGCCTCTGGAAGCTAGAAAAAGCAAGGAAATGGATTATCCTTCAAAGTCTCCAGAAGGAACACAGTCCTGCTGACACCTTGATTTTAGATTTCTGACCTCTAGATCTGTAAGAGAACAAATATGTGGTGCAAGGCAGTAACTTTGTGATAATTTTCTCCAGCACAAGAGGAAACTAGTACAACTCTGAAGGATGGGCCAGTTCCAGAGCCCCTTAGGGGGTGTGGATGGGGCCTCCCTTGGCCTCATCCTGTTCTCTCCCTCCCCTTCCACAAGGTTGGTGCCAGAGCTCTCCTTGATAAACATCCTGCATGTTAAACTCCATCTCAGAGTCCACTTCCTGGGGAATCCAACCTGTCACACTTGACATACATACGAGGTCTGTTGGAAAAAGTCAACCATTGTTAATATAATGAGAACAGTTTGTGCAATATTGATGTAACCTGGCAACCAAGGAGAGTGGACTGGAATCCACATGAGTGAACAATGACGACTTCACTGTACTAGTCAGTCAGTGGGGGCAGTAGACTCCATTGAGTGAGCATGTGTACTGTGTGGCCATCACATTCAAAATGGCTAAGTGAGTAGAGCAATGAATCTGCATCAAATTTTGCATGAAGCTTGAACATTTCTCCATGGAAACTATTCAGATGATTCAGAGGACCACAGCTGTGGGCAACTGGTGATTATCAGCTTTATCACAACAATGGACCTGCTCATGCATCATGTCTCATGCAGAGTTTTTTGGTGAAACATGAAATCACCCAGGTGACTTAGCCCCACTACAGCCCAGATTTGGTACCCTGTGACTTCTGGCTTTTCCAAAATTAAAATAACCTTTTTTGAAAGGAAAAAAAATTCAGAATGTCAATAAAATTCAGGAAAATATGATGGAGCAGCTGATGGTGATTGGGAGAACTGTGTGAGGTCCCAAGGTGCCTACTTTGAAGAGGACTGAAGCATCATTGTCCTATGTACAATGTTTCTTGTTTCTTCTTCAGCAAATGTCTCTATTTTTTTTATATTATGTGGCTGGATGCCTTCTGAACATACCTTGTATATGGTTTTATTATAGACAATTTCAAACAGGAACAGAAATAGTGAAAATATTTAATGATCTCCCATGATCCCATCACCCATCTTGGACAATTGCCAACTCATGGCCAACCTTCTTCACTCTACATGGGAATGGTAGTTTAAAGGGAGAAGCAGAGCTCCTTCTCTGGAGACCTTCCTGGTCTAGTGGGAGGTTCAGATGGTGCAGACATCTCTGAGGCCAAGAGAATGACAAGCAGCAGTCCCACATCATTGAGTGTCCAGCTAGAGCATAGAGAAGCAGGCATGGAGAAAGGCAGACAAGGGGAGAGCCACCCACAGCTGACAGAGCAGGCCAGCCACATCAGGAAGGAGTAGGTCCTAGGGTAGGGTTACAGACAAAGGCAAACACCTGTAAAGGGTCCTGAGTCCAAGGCAGGAGGCAGGTAACAAGGGAAGGGACAGTGACAGGCAGCACTTAAGTACAATAGACTATCATCAGTCTTTATGCTTCATTCCATTGTCTTTCTAATCTGTTGTTGTTTTTTAAATAAGTCTCCACCTGCTCCTACAAGACTATTAATAATGACAATGCTAGAATAGTGTCAGGTGCTGGACTAAGCACTTGAGGTAGGTTATCTCACAAATCCTCCCAACAACCCTAGGAGGCAAATGCTATTTTTATCCCCATTTCATTGAGACTCAGTGAAGTAAGGTCACTTGGCCAAGGTCACATGGATGATATGCATATTAGTTTCCTAGGGCTACTGTAACAAATGACTACAAATTGGAGTTGGGGGTGTAGCTTACATCAATAGAAATAGATCCTCTCTCGGTTCTGAAGGTCAGTAGTTTGCAATTAAGGTGTCAGCAGGATTGGTTCTAGGGGCAAATCCTCTCTTGTCTCTTCCCCATTGTGGTAGCCCCAGGCATCTCTTGGTTTGAGACTCCACCACTCCAGTCTCTGGCTTTGTCTTCACATGGCCTTCTTTCCTTTTCATGTGTCTCTTCTCAGATCACTTGCCATTGGATCCAGGGTCCACTTAGATAATCCAGATGATCTCATCTCAAGATTCTTAACATCTGCAAGGACCTTTTTTCCAAGTAAGCTCACATTCCCATGTTCCAGGGGTTAAGATGTGTCCATAGCTTTTTGGAGGGCTCCATTCAACCCACTAAAGATGGGAAGAAGGAAACCAGAGATTTAAATCTAAGAAAAGGATCTTCTCTCCCTGGAATGTGATCCAATCTTGCCAAGAAAAACTGGACCAATAGGAACCCCCTTGTGCTGGATTTAGAATGTGACCACAAGTTTTTATTTTTTTTTTTGACAGTCCTCCCATAGAAAGTAGTGTCTCTGCCCCTCCCCTTGAATCTGGGTGGGCTTGTGGCTCACTTGTCACCAAAAGAATGTGGCAAAGTGGTGCCATGTGACTTCCAATGGTGTGTCAGGAAAGGTGATGCAATGTTTGCCTTTTTTTCAGAAACAATTGCCTTGGGAGCCCTGAGCTACCAGGTAAGCTGTTTGACTGCCCTGAGGCTGCCATGCTGAGAGGAAGCCCAGGCTTCCTGGGTGTTCTGACAAATAGTTCTGCTGAGATAGATGACAGCCAGCCCCCCATTTCCAGATGATTCTAGCCCCCATCAGTCTAGTTACCCCCAACCACAGAGTCTTTTCAGCTAAGGCTCCAGAAATCATGGCTCAGAGACAAGCTGTCCCTACTGTCCCCTATCTGAATTCTTGCCCCACAGAATCTTAAGATAATAAAATGGCATTTTATGCCACTAAGTTTTGGGGTAGATTGACATATAGCAATCGTAATCAGCACACCACTCCTTGTCTAGAGAAAGCCCCAAAAATGGGGCTAGCAGTTCCTGCAAAATAGGTCTGGTTCAAAACAGATAAAGAAAATACATCTTGTCTGAACAAACAACCCCCCACCCCAATTCCTAGTGATTCCATGATGAGAGATTAGATAAGATGATGTGGTGGGGGTACAGATAATGGAAATAGCTCCTCTCAGCAGGAGAAACCATCCCTCCCCAAGGCCACTCAAAGACACAGCCATGTGGCCTGAGGCTGTAGCCAGGCCTCCCCACGGCTGCCTTCCCTCCTACCACTGCCAGAGCAAGGCTCCTGAGTGCTGGCCACAGTGGAGCCCAGCTGCAGTCATGACTTCTCATGCAGCTGCAGTGAACTGAAGGCCCCCTGGCCATGCCCCTTCCCAGGCCCTGGTCACCTGGCCACACAACCCCAAGGGCCCAGCTTATGCTATACCAGGAGCCTGGCTGTTCCTCCATCCTGCCTTTGCCAGGTCCTTGGTCTGTCTGCAGCCTTGGGTGCCAGTTACAGCGCAGGCTCATTCCTTTGCTGGATAGGATCTTTGGATTTTGTCATTTGCTATGCAGAGGTCTTCTTTCTGACTAATTTGTTTACCAGGTTTAATTCTTCAATCATGTTTTCATTTTAAGAGATTTCAGGGTAATTATGAACTTTGAATAAATCCATCTGAGGCACCAAAGCACTCTCAGCTCAGCTCTGCTAGGGCCTGCCATTCTGCTGCTACACTTGAGATTTGGTGTGAATAGGATCATTTCTGCCCACACCCACCCCAACTCTTGCAATTGAAAACAGCTGGATCTGTAGGAACCAAGGTCAGGATTTGTGGGGGGAAAAAAAAACCACAACTAAAAACCACACTGGGTTTGGGAAGAGATGGAATCAGGCTGGTGTGTGAATGAGGTTTCAGAATCTTCAAGAATGTAGCCCCACTTCACCCACGTTGCCCAGGCTGCTTCAGGGGCACTGGGCACAAGGTCCCAAGGCCCAGACTGCACCAGTGTTTCCATCTAAGTGATTGTTGAAGCAGTATGTACCTGGGAGAGTACCAGATGCAAAGACCAGAGGTGGGGGCTCTACTTCTAGTCACATAGCCACTGAGCTGTGGGGCCATAGGCAAATTTTCTGAGCCCTCAAGAGTAAAATGATAATAGATTGAAAAGGAGGATGGCAATTCCTATTTCTTCCACTTTGCAGGCTTGTCACAAAGGAACTGATGTAGGATGAGGCATTTTGTATCACATAAGACAGTTGTGAGGTGGTGGTATTATGAAACGGAGTCTCTTGGTCATAGCAGGGTCACCCTGGCAGGCTAAGGTGAGGTGACCCCAGAACAGCTTTTATAAAGGTAGAAAATGCCATCAGACCCCTAGATGTCTTGACTCCATTACCATTTCTCAACCATTGCGTCCTGGCTCCTGGGTATGCTAGGATAGTCTCTGTTAGTGTGTGAGCATATGAATTATGTGACTCCAAGTCCCAGTTCCTGCCTCAGTACCCTATCAATGCCACACAGGAGGGATGCCTGGGTCCAGTATTTTATCAGCATCAACAGATTAGGGTTACCTAATTTGCATATCCATATCAAACCTACAGCCAGCTGGGCAGGCAGGTGGGTAGGTAGTGAAGCCTGTGCAGTAATCATAACTAGGATCAATGGATTAGGCTTAGCTAATTTACATTCAGCCAATCATTGCCAAGGTATGAACAGCAAAACTGCCAGGAGGAACCAATCACATAAGGGGAATTCTCCATTACAAACTGTAAGCCCCTGAGCTTCCAGAGCTTGATGGTGCTCTCACTCCCACCTCAGGGCAAAGGCCATATGGGGACTTTGGACTTGCTCTGACAAGAATACAGCACTAAATCTCATGCACAGTGAGAGCCCTAAGCAGCAGCAGTTGAGAGGGAGCAAGTGGCAATACCGTCTTCATTTGGGTTCTCCCAGAAGCAAGCCTAAGACACAGAGTCGAGTGTAGGAAGCAGCAGCGGGGGAGTGCATGTATGCGGGAAGACAGCTAATAAAGGGTGTGTGATCAGGCTCGGTGCCTCAGTGCACAACTGTTATGGGCTGAATTGTGTGTCCCCCGAAAACTCATATGTCCAAGTTCTAACCCCCAAGTACCTCAGAATGTGACTGTATTTGGAAATAGGGTCTTTAAAGAGGTGATTAAAGTAAAATGAGGTCATTAGGATGGGCCCTAATCCAATATGACTGGTGCCCCTAAAGAAGAGGAAATTAGGACTCAGACACTCACAAAGGGAAGACCATGTGAAGACACAAGGAGGAGGAGGTGCCATCTGCAAGCCAAAGAAAAAGGTCTCAGGACAAACCACCCCTGCTGACACCTTAATCTCAGATTTCCAGCCTCCAGACTGTGGGAAAATAAATACCTGTTGTTTAAGCCACCCAAACTGCAGTACTTTGTAATGGCAGCCTGGACCAAAGAATACAGCAATAAAAACTCATTTTCATGGGAGGAGACAGTATGGAAAATAGGCTTCCAAGTTATCCCACTTGAGAGGTGAGGAAGCTGGGGTTTTTATCCCCTAAGTTGCTTCAATCATTAATTAGGTTGTGTTTCCAGGGAGGGGGTCACTAATTCTCACACTCCCAGTCTGATGTAGGGGTAAGCACAGCAGCTTTGGTGACCAGAGAAGCCCCCAGGTGAAGAAACTAAGGAAGTGCCATGTGAAAATTGGGCCTGGAAGCACTAAGTGGTAAAAGCAAGTGGACTTGTGGGTGACCGCAGTGACAGTATTTGCTGCACAAGTTTAGGAAACAAATAATGGACTATATCTTAGGTGCCTGTCTAGAGGCTAAGCTAGTGGCCTTTAATCTCTACACCAAAGGAAACTATGTGTGTATTACTAGGAAGGATACATACTTTTATTTTAGATTATCCTGTGTAATGTCATATGACCCTATAATAAATATAATATGTACAGGCTATGTTTCCATGCCAAAGGCAGTGGGGTATGCAGAACATGTAACAGCTCACTGTGGTCTTGGACCTGTGTAGCTTTGGTGGTCTTCCTAGTGAGGCCTGGAGTACTTTAGTGCCTCTTGTTAATTTTAGACTCAAGTATTGGATACAGTTAGGATGAAGCTGCTTTGAGTCAGGCAAATGAAACCAACATTAGCCTATTTCAATAAGAAAAAGATTTTTGGAAGGTGTGAAGTAATCCACAGATCCAAGGGAAGGGAGCAGGACTTATACCCAAGAACGCTCTGGTGGGCACGGGGGTGATTTCCTAGTACTCACCACCACAGCCTCTGTAGGTCACTGTCACTGCTGGGCCTTTGAGGCTGCCACCATAGTAACATTGTCCATGCTTCTTTATGACATTCCCTTGAGATTCAAAGTCTTAGGGCCCCCTAGTTGCTGGGGTTAGGTGAATGGTTTCAGGGAGAAGAGTTTGGCCATGGGTTCCCTGAAATAGGAAGCAGACTGTGTGTTTCCCCAGTGTTACCCAAACAAGGGCATATGCTTCCCAAATGAGCCAGACACTTGTCCCTGGCACATAGGTGGGTAAAAAATCTAGAGAGGGGGAGACAAGGGTGCAGTTGTTTCTGAGTCCTGGCTCATTTGTTCAGTGTTGGGCCAGGCTAGTGGAGACCTGCCCATGTTTCAGGGGAGGGGGATCAGATTCTTCCACCCTTTGATGAGAATACTGTCAAAGAATTTGGGGAAGTATGGGTTTTTTTAAAGATTTTATTTATTTATTTTTAGACGTAGGGGAAGGGAGGGAGAAAGAGAGGGAGAGAAACATCAATGTGTGAGAGATACATCAATCAGTTGCCTTTCACATGCCCTCAACTGGGGACCTGGCCCACAACCCAGGTATGTGCCCTGACTGGGAATCAAACTGGCATCCTCTTGGTTTGCAGGCTGGCACTCGATCCACTGAGCCACACCAGCCATGGCGGGGGATGTATTTTAAAACCACTACCATGGGGTAGGAGATGGCAAACAGCCACTTAGCTTGACAATTTGACGGACCAATCCATTTTTCCCTCTCAGTTTTCTAATTTGGCAGCCTGTTTCCCATGATGCAGAAAGGCTTGGCTCAAAGTTTCTACTGCACATTAGTAACAAACCAGTTTGCATCTCCTGGGCTGGACCCACCTACTCCAATTAATCCTGCTTCATTGTTATGCTAGGAGAGCTCGTTCCAACTGAAATTTGACTATTGGTTTTTAATTTTGGTGCCATTTTTCATGCTGATGACTCTTCTGGCTGGCAGTGAATTACCCTGGGTGCAAATTAAATACAATCCAATTGCTAATCAGGCCATTAGAATACACTGATAGGTGAAAATCTACAAGTTGTCAGACCTGGGTGAGCTGTCCCCTTGCCTTTGGGACAGAATTTGCTTGACTTCGAATGAGTCTGTGCATTGGGTTGGTTTAAATATTGGAAACAGACACCTGCAGGCAGCCAGAGGGACTGGGCAAGCGGCTACAAGGCCTGAGATCTACACTGCTCTTTGTAGGAAAAATCTTGTCCCGTAAGTACACATGTCCCTGGGGATTTCTATCTCATGTTCCATACACTCTTCTCATGCAAAGAAGTGTTGAGATTTAATTTTCATCCTCCAGGCCCACAAGGAAGGCACCACATATCTGGCATAATGAACAATGTTTGCAGATTTCTAAATTTAGAGAGAAGGTGAGAACTCACCAGCAGTTTATCTCTTGTGTCTAATTTTGAGTAAAGATAGACTCTTTTCTGTTGAAGACTTCATGTAGCACATTCAGTCACAGTTTCTTTGTATTTTTTAAAGATCCATGCAAAACTGAGTAAGAGGAAATAGATTCAGGAGCCCCTTCTAAGGGCGCAATGCTTGATGTCAAATAATGATTCTGTAAATCAGGAGGCATTAGACCTTCAGAGAGGACAGAGTGTGGTCTTTAAGAGCGGAGATGCAAGGCTGGAAGCTGCACAGTAATGTTGTTTGAGGAAGAGAGATGTGCTAGGGATTATTTACAGGTGAGAAGGGGACCCCCACCCAACCAGCAATAGCTAACACTTATTGAACCCTGCCAGCTGTATTTAACAGATGTCAATCTTGAGGTTAAGTAACTTTACCAGGGTCACCAAACAAGTTAGTGGCAGGGCGAGTATTATTACCTTAGGTTCAGCTGCCAGAGACAAGGGGAAAAATACTGACTTTAACAAGATAGATATTCTTTCTTACGAAAACAAAGTTTGGAGGTAAGCATTCTCATTCTGGTATATCAACCCCATGTCATTAGCCACCCAAGCACCTTCTGTCTTTTTATTCTGCCATTTCCAACATATGGTCTCTGCCTTCAGTTGCCAGATAAAATACAGGATACAAGTTATATTGGAATTTTCATTATAAGTGTATCCTGTGACATATTCAATAAATAAGTAAAATAATAAAATTAAAGTATTAATTTTTATTAAAGATTTTATTTATTTGTAGACAGAGGGGATGGGAGGGAGAGAGAGGGAGAGAAACATCAATGTGTGGTTGCCTCTTGCATGCCCCCCCCACTGGGGACCTGGCCTGCAACGCAGGTGTGTACCCTAGACTGGGAATCGAACCAGTGACCCTTTGGTTTGCAGGCCAGTGCTCAGTCCACTAGGCCACACCAGCCAGGGTTAAAGTATTAATTTTTAAACATTAATTAAAAATAAAATATTTTTATTTGCTCAGTTTGTCAATTCAATGTCTACCTCATGGCTCAAGATGGCTGCTTGCACTCTAGGCTTCAGACCATACTTCAGGCAGCAGGAGGGAGAAGAGCTAAAGAAGATCCTCCCACATTTTAAAGACACTTCATGGAAGAAACCCCCCAAACTACTGCTTACCTCACATCGGTCACACCTGGCTTTTAGTGAAGCTGGGAAATATGGCTTCTATTCTGGTCAGCTGAAAATCACAGCTTCTGTATTAAGAAAAATGGATATCAGGGGTCAACTCGATGTGTGTCATTTAAACCCAAGTCAGAATGGCTCCAGAGTCTTGAGGCTTAATGACTCTGAAGTTCTGCCTTTTCTCCATTTCATGAAAGAAAGGATGGGGCAGACATTGTGTGTGTTTTGCACAGCCCCTTTTGGATCCTTTTCATGATTTCTGTGTACCTTTTCCCTGACCTGACTTCTCTGTGTTTTGCTGCAAACAGCCAGCACATGGGACACTGTCCTGGAGGGTTGCCCTCAGGCTACTGGAGAGCTCTGCCCACACTTGGGAATTAGGATGGCCCTTAGCCAATGACATACTCGGCAAGCCCAGCTCCCTTGCCTGGAGTCAGGAGAAATACTAAAGTGGAATTTACACTCCAGAGCCCAGGCAGGGTCAGGCTGAGATTGAGTGTGCACCCTTGCTGACTGCTTTTTTTTTTCTTGTCCTGCTTTCTCTACTCCCTTAACTGGTCTCTGCTGGAAGCACTGCCTTCATAAATCACTTGTACACAATTCCTTCTTGTTGTGTCTTAGTGGCCAAAGATAAGGGTTTACCTTTGGAAAATATAAATAGGAAATGGTACAGCACTTTTGGAAACAAAGCAGTTCTGTTGTCACATGCCCCTCCATGATGAAAAGGCTAAAGTCATGTAAAAAACTCTTGAACTTGAATTAGGCCACACCCAGCCTCACCAGAAAATCCTGAGTTGTGTGAAGTTGGACATTTAATATTCATTCCAATCTTCCTCCAAGCTGTATGTTTTTTAGGGAGTGTATATTAGTGAGGGTTTGGTGGTGGAAAGACACAGCACTCTGTTTCCAATAGGAAGGAGTTTAATACTGGAGATTAGGTGCTTATAAAACAGTTGACAAACTTGGAAGAGCAAAGGTCTAGGAAAGCTGATACCAGCTCTCAGATTTCCTCCAAACTCCCAGAGTGTTAGAAAGTACAGTGAGGTGCACACAGGCCTGCAGTACCAAGGTAGGTGATTCTCAGGGAAGTGTCCAGGAGTTGCCACAAAAGGTTCCGTTTGCTGTATGCTTTGTGTCTGCCTGCTATTGCAGCAAAAGCAGTAATTATGGCTTCTTGCCTCCCTTTGGCCATCCAAGTCTTGTGTAACTACAGTAGATCTTCATTATTTGTGGGTTCCATATTTGCAAATTTGCCTACTCGCTAAAATTTATTTGTAATCCCCCAATCAGTACTCATAGCATGATCACAATAATCCATGGACACTTGCAGAGTGACAAAAAATTTGAGTCACCCGATTCACCCATTCCTAGCTGAGGTTGAACAAGGCAACGCTCTGCCTTCTTTCAGTTGTTATACTGAAAATAAGAATCCTCTTCAAGGTCTGTTTAGTGGCCATGATGTTTACATTTTTGTGCTTTTTCATGGTGACTTTGTTTAAAATAGCCCCCCAGCGTAGTGCTGGAAGAGGCTGCGATGTGCCTTGTGGAGAAGATACATGTGTTGGACAAGCTTCATTCAGGCCTGGGTTATAGGTCTGTTGGCCGTAAATTCAATGCTAATGAATCGATGATATACAGTTGACCCTTGAGCAACATGAGTTTGAACTGCATGAGTCCAATTATATACAGATTTTTTTCAATAAATACTTGTAGTATTTTCAATCTGTGGTTGGGACTCCTTGGATGTGGAGGGCTTACTGTATGTATTGATCTATGCCATTTTATATAGAGGGCCTCAGCTTCTGGAAATTTTGGTAACTTCAAGGGGTCCTGGAACCAATCTTCTATTGATACTGAGAGTAATTAAGTTTTGGGGGAGTAAAAAGTTATATGTGGATTTTCAGCTGCATAAGGGTCAGCCCTCCTAATCCCCAAGATGTTCAACAGTCAACTGTATATTAAATAAGGTGTCTTTCAATGGAAACACACGTAAAATAAGGTTATGTATAGATCAGTTCACAAAAATGTGTGGTCAGGGTCTCTGAGGAACCTAAACCTGTATTTCCACTAGGAGTAAGGACATAGTATTCACTAACTCAGTGTTCATGGTAACTTTATAGAACATAGCTACCATGAGTAATGACAATCAAGTATATTTCTCATTAGTAAAAACTGATTAGTACCCCTTTTGGAATGGAGTACTGGAAAATGTAGTACCCAGGTTTCTACATGACATGATAGATGGGAGAGCATAGAAGAGGGTTCTAAGTTGATGAGAGATAATTCAGGAAAGTATGTGAAACCATTTAATGCTTTAGAAAAATTAAATGATTGTCCTAGGGTTTATACTAATTAAAAAATCAATATCTGCCTTCAAATAATATCTTG
This sequence comes from Carollia perspicillata, assembly GCA_004027735.1. NCBI lineage: Eukaryota > Metazoa > Chordata > Mammalia > Chiroptera > Phyllostomidae > Carollia > Carollia perspicillata. The sequence goes on along the minus strand of PVKM010027196.1, from coordinate 5,600 downwards.
TGATTTCACATGCAGTGTAAAGACCTTATAAGAGTATATTATCAATTCTTCCCTCTCACCCTACATTTTACTTTTATACATATACTATAACACACAATACCTTGCTGCTGTGTTGATTTTAGACAGTTATCTTTTAGAGCAACTTTAAAAAATTAAACCAATTAAAAAATTTTTTTGTTCAATTATAGTTGTCCCCATTTTTCTCCCATTACTCTCCCCTGCCCTGCCCACCCCCCTGACAAATTTTTATTTACCTTTATTTGTTCCATTTCTAGCGCTCTTCATGTATTTGTGTAGAACCAGGTTTCTGTCTGATATCACATTTCTTCTATCTATAACACTTCTTGTATCACAGTTCTGCCAGCAATGAATTCTCAAAGTTTTTCTTTGTCTGGGAAAGTATTTCTTTTTAATTATTTGTTTTTATTTATTAAAATGGCAATATGCCCTGGTTGATGTGGCTCAGTGGATTGAGTGTCGGCTTACGAACTGAAATGTTGCTGGTTCAATTCCCGGTCAGGGCACATGCCTGGGTCGTGGGCCAGGTCCCTGATCAGCAGTGTGCAAGAGGCAACTAGTCAATGTTTCTCTCCCTCTCTTTCTCCCTCCCTCCTCTCTCTAAAAATAAATCTAAAAATGGCAGTATGTTTAATGCATTTCTTCCCCCTGGCTTTATTGGGGTATAATTGATAAATAAAATAGTAAGAATGAAAATAATAAAAGAGTGTACAATGTGATGATTTCATATATACATGCATTGTGAAAGGATTCCCCATCAAGTTAATTAACACATCCATCACTTCACATATTTATCTTTTATTGCATTTCTTAACTCAAAATAGCAAATCTAACATAAGTGATTTTTAAAAATCTCTTTGCTAATTATATCTCTTTTACTTTCTAAATATATATTTGCTGGGTATAAAATTGGAGGTTGACATGTTATGTTTTTAAAGCAATTTAAATATGGCTCTGCATGATCTAGCACCACTTCTCCCTGCTTCATCCCTCTACTCCTTGCCTTTCACATGCTGGCTATGCTCCAGCCACCCCGATGACTTGAAAACTGAAGCAGCCAGCTTTCAAAGCATCAGGAACTCCTTCCCTGCCCCTTCTTCTAGGCCAACACTTTGCTGCCTTTTGAGACTCAGCTTATGTGTTAGGCTACCACCTTGAGGAGGCCTCTCAGATTAGGACCTTTTTCTTTGTGTTCCAAGCATACCTCTGTCATGCACATGTCAGGCTGTTTTCTGATAGTCAGTCTTCCCCACAAGATTGTAAAGGACTTGGTGTGAATATAGTACCCATGGCTAGTGCCCCCATATCTTCTCAGCACTTACCATTTCTGTGCCTAGCAGCATAGGGCAGGTTGAAAGCACCAGGGACTAACTTAATGGCTCCTGACCATAGCTCTCAACCAATGAGTAATGGGAGTTGGTGTATCAATATGCCAGTTCTCTTACCCCTTGGTTGGGATAATGCTAAAGCATGTGCTCTACAACATTATCCAGAGTTTTCCCCATGGTCATGAACTCTAGTTGCCCACACTGGTAGCCAATAAAGCCCACCCTTGATTGAGCGACTTCCCTTCCCTGTGTCACTTTTGCTGTTCCTCATACCTCCTAAATAAACTGCTATCTCGCATTCACTTATCTCAGGATCTGCTTCTGGGAGCCATGGCAGTACCTTGCCTTGTTTGTGTATTTTTCCACAGCACCTAGCTTCATCCTTGGCACAGAGTAGGTTCTTAACAATAGGCCCAAACTGTCTGCTCTTTCAGTCAGCCTCTGTGCAGAGAGTACCTAGCTCCATGGCATGCCCGTCTCAGGCAGCCCATGCTGCTGATAAGTATAAAGGTACACTTCAGCAGAAAGTATAAAAAAGTTATAATGATATGACCATTTCAGTATATCATAGGAAAATTCCAGTGGGTGATCCTTGTTCCCCAGCTCTCTGCCAGGTCAACTTCTTCCTACTCCCTACCTTACCTCCCTCCCCTTCTTTTCACAAGACTTGATCCCTTATAAACATGTTGCCCTACAAAAGCCATCTTGTCATTTGCTTCTAGAGAGCCCAACCTTCGACACTTCTTGTCCATAGAGTTTGTGCCTTAGTTGCCCTGATTCCCTCATTGTGGTCTCCAGAGACTTTGTGCTCTTCTGGCCCCACCCCATTGTTCACACAACTGTCCACTCCCCCCAGTCTGGTAACAATAATACCTGAATAATGCTTTGTGGTTTACAAAGCATCTCCCCAGACAATATCAGATTTAGTCCCCACAATATTCCTGGGAGGTGGTATTCTGATTCCCATTTTTCAGGAAGTTTAAAAATATATAGAGATTTTTCCAAGGTCATACAGCTTCAAAGTGGAAGCTGGAACTCAGAAGCCATTGGCAAGCATAGGAATGTCAGCAGATAACCTCCCTCTGGGTGAGCCAAGGGGTATGGGCTGGCAACATCTGCTACAGGAACTGTCTGGTATTTGGGTTCAGATACTGAAGATGCCTGTTGAATATTTCCTGGCAACAGTAATGGGCTGCAGTACCTTAAGCTGAATTAATATGTGAGATCTGTTCAGGAGTCATCTGTGCAGGTGAAATAGTTGTGGGGAAAGGCCAAGAGAGGTCCAGGATTGAAGGCTTGGGGAGGAGGGTGGTTGCTGGTAGAGGGTCCCCCAAGTGTTTGAGATGATGGATGATGGATGGCCCTGAATGGGGGGAGTAGGGAGTCTGTCAGTGTAATAGAAGTTAAAGCTGGCTCTCTGTTCTGGACCTCTGATAATCCTGCTGGCCCCCAGATCCCAGACGACCACCTGCTGACTTGTTGATTCCTGTCTTGGACTCAGTTAATCTCCTGCTATCGCTTTGTCCCAGGCCCCAGATAAATTCTGCCCTCGGCTTCTGTGTCCTTGGCTCCCACGCTCCTGCTCCCTGCTTGTGCCGCATGACCCCACCTCTTCGTGTCTTGCTACAAGAGTATTTAATCACCTGCCTTACCCCTGCTCAGTGCCCAGAATTTGGAGGCTGTCTCCTCTGGGTCTGCATGCGTTAATAAAGCGCTCACTCTGTTGACCCCACATCATGTCAGAGTTCGTTTTTCCGCAACATTTTGGTTCCCTGACTGGGAAATGACTCACATGAGTAGGTTATTGCCTCCAGTGAAGACGAGCAGGGATAATAATGCGGGCGGGCGGCCAAGAGGGGAGCATGTGCCCCGGTGATTTCGGGCCCCGAATGGCTGAGACTCGGCTCTGCTCCGAGCCCCGCTCCGTTCCTCAACCCGGGCTGGCGGGGAAAACGGACTGAGATCAGGTGGAAGGAGGGAAAGGATCTTTCCCCCTTCTCAGGAGGCACCAAATCAGTAAGTGCCCCGGGGACCAGGCCCGAGCATCAGGCCCACCTTAAGGGTGGAAGGGGAGGCTGATCACCTCTCAGGCCTTTTGGCCTCAGGTTCAGGTAGGGTTTCCCTGCTTGGGAGCGAAACGTAATAACTTCAGTGTGACTGTGTGTGTATGTTGGTGTGAATGTGTCTGTGGCTCCACGGGAAGTTTCCTATGGGGCGTGATTGGGCCCTAAGCTGCGGTTCCTCGGTCTGTCATACGGCATAACGGTTGGGTCTGCTAACCCGGATGTCTACTCGGGCAACCTTAGCCAAGACAGACCCAAGTCCCTCGCGAGAGGAGAGGCCAGGCGGGCACCTGAGTGGTTTCCCTTTAAGGAAACACCCCCCTTCCTTTGTTTGTCTGCGCCAACACCGGGTGGGAAACATGGGTCGGGGACAGTCTACTGTCCTAGACTGCATGCTCAGGAACTTTAACCGGTTCAGGGGATAGGACCCCAGTATGACACCTGGTCAGATGGAAACTTTTTGTTCCTCGGAGTGGCTGACTTTTGGAGTGGGCTGGCCCCAGATGGAACCTGTATCCAGGTTTGGGGAGGAAACAAACCCCTAGTCAGCTCCACTTCCCAGACACACTGGCAGGGGGAGGGGCCTCCTTAGCTCCAGAGACTGGAGCTTGAGCCACAGGTCCACAGGTGAGCGGGACCTGGCCTCCACCGAGCCCTGGGGCCTAGGTACCCCCACCCCCAGTGGGTTGGGGGAGTTAGGTGGAGCCTACGCTTGGCCTCTGCCAGGGCCTGGGGCCTCGGTACACTACCCCCAGTGGGTGGAGGGCGGCTCTGCGGTGCCCCCATGCCCACAGGTGGGAGGAGCCTTTGGAGCCTCCCTGGCTGCTGAAACAGGACCCCAGCACCTTCACAGGTGGGCGGGGCCTGCGCTGTGCCTCCGCCCTACCCCCTGAGGGTGGGGGGCATCTCCACAGGGCCACCCCCCTCACAGGTGGGAGGGGCCTGGTCTTCTCTGCAGAGTACGGAGTACTGGGAATGAGCTCCTCCCAGCTAGTGAACATACCATTTAAAGTCTACAATACCCGGGAAGCAGGGAAAGCAACACAGGCCACAGTATATATATGTTTTTAATTAGCTCAAGGAAACCAAAAGAAGCAAGACCCTAGGGCAGAGAAAGGAAACTCATCAGGTGCCCGCCACTGCACCAGTGGCAAAAGAGGCCCTATAGAGAAGAAGAAAGATGCAATAAACATTAATCAGTGTGCCCATTGCAAGGAGGAAAAACACTGGAGGAATGAGTGCCCACATCACAAAAGGGAAAGTAACTGTTGGGCTGATGGAACTCCAGATGAACAGCAGCTGTCTGAACAATGGCCTGGTCCCTATGATGTCCTATTGACAATGCTTTCCTCCCTGAAGCTGATGGGAATTAAGCCCTGTATTCACTACACATGGGTAAAACGGGCACCACCTAAGGGAGACACAGGCCCTACTGCTGCAGCTGAGGCATAAAGGGAAAATTGGACCTGCACTCCGGAGGAAGGTTTGAAATTCCTCTTCCGGAAAGAGACAGCGAATCCCGATACAGGGTGACAGTGTTTGTTATATCATACAAGTGTTTGTAAAGCTAGGGACCTTTGGCTGCCACATACTGAGTTTAAGTATAGTCCTTCCCAGTGTGGGAAAGGAACCAGGATTAAAAGCATATGAAACAATAAAAAGTTTGTGAATGTTGCAGGAAGTATGTGGAAGTGAAAGTTTTGAGAAGCCTAGTAGATATCAGAAAGAAAAAGAAGAATAGAAAGTTTGTGAATGTTGCAAAAAAAATTTTAAGTGAATAGTTAAGTCTAGATGAGCAGAAATATGTATAAAAGATGTAAAAGTTTTAAACCTGAAGTAATACAAACCTCAACTACTTGTTTTCTGGTTTCATGGGAAAAAGCTTTCTCACATTGGTTCTAGTCTGAACAGAAACTTGTATTGAAGACCTAGGAAAGGTCGCCATAGCCGGTTGGGAAGAATACCTTTGCCACCTGGGACCCAGGAAGGGTCATTTGGGGCTGATGAGTGTTTAAGCCTGAGGCAAAGAGCATGTCTCTGCCAAGAGACCGGGCCTAAAGGAGCATGTCTCTATCAGGCACCAATGAACACATTTGGTGCAAAAGAATGTCTCTACCTATGTATTGTTCTGAAACTCTGTGTTTCGTATTTTGCTCTGTATCTGCTCTGAAAAGGAAATTGAGAATTCCAG
>PVKM010027195.1:0-18915 GCA_004027735.1 Carollia perspicillata | reverse complement strand
GCTTGTTTGGTTTGGTGCCTAGGTTCCTGTTAAAGGTGACATCACATGGTATTTGTCTTTCGCCATCTGGCTTATTTCACTTAGCATAATGCTTTCCAGTTCCATCCATGCTGTTGCATAGGGTAGGAGCTCCATCTTTCTTTCTGTTGCATAGAATTCCATTGTGTACATGTACCATAGTTTTTTGATTCATTCATTTACTGATGGGCACCTAGGTTGCTTCCAACACTTGGCTATTGTAAATTGTGCTGCTATGAACATTGGGGTGCACAGATTCTTTTGGAATGGTATTTCAGGGTTCTTGGAATATAATCCTAGCAGTGCAATTGCTGGGTCAAAAGGCAGTTCCATTTTTAGTTTTTTGAGAAAATTCCATACTGTTTTCCATAGTGGTTGTACCAGTCTGCATTCTCACCAACAGCGAATTAGGATCCCGTTTTCTCCACAACCTCTCCAACACTTGTTGTTTGTTGCTTTGTTTATGATGGCCATTCTGACCAGTGTAAAGTGGTATCTCATTGAGGTTTTAATTTCCATTTCTCTGATGGCTACCAATATTGAGCATCTTTTCATGTGTCTCTGAATCCTCTGTATGTCCTCCTTGGAGAAATGCCTGTCCAAGTCCTTTGCCCATTTTTTAATTGGGATGCTTGTCTTTTTGGAGTGGAGTCGTATAAGTTCTTTGTATATTTTGGAGATTAAACCCTTGTCTGAGGTATCATTGGCAAATATGTTTTCCCATATAGTTGATTCTCTTTTTATTTTAATGCTGTTTTCTTTAGCTGTGCAGAAGCTTTTCATTTTAATGAGATCCCATTTGTTTATACTTTCCTTTATATCCCTTGCTCTGGGGGACATATCAGTAAAAATGTTGCTGCATGAGAAATCTGAGATTTTCCTGCCTGTGTTCTCTTCTAGGATTTTAATGGTGTCACGGCTTATATTTAAGTCTTTTCTCCATCTTGAATTTATTTTTGTTTATGGTGTAAGTTGGTGCTCGAGCTTCATTTTCTGCACATAGCTGTCCAGTTCTACCAACACCATTTGTTGAAGAGACTATTTTTATTCCATTTTAGGGTGTTGCCCCCTTTGTCCAATATTAACTGACTGTAGTGATTTGGGTGTATTTCTGGGCTCACTATTCTGGTCCATTAGTCTATGTGCCTGTTTTTATGCCAATACCAGGCTGTTTTGATTACAGTGGCCTTGTAATACAGTTTGGTGTCAGGTATTGTGATCCCTCACACTTTGTTTTTCTTTCTCAAAATTGCAGCTGCTATTCGGGGTCATTTATGGTTCCTTATAAAATTTTGAAGTGTTTGTTTTATGTCTGTGAAATATGCCATTGGTACTTTGATAGGTATTGCATTGAATCTGTATATTGCTTTGGGTACTATGGACATTTTGATGATGTTAATTCTTCCAATCCATGAACACGGTATATGTTTCCATTTGTTTGTGTCTTCCTTGATTTCATTCTTCAGTGTTGTGTGGTTTTCTGCGTACAGGTCTTTTATCTCCTTGGTTAGGTTTATTCCTAGGTATTTTATTGTTCTTTTTGCTGTAACAAATGGGATGTTTTTCTTGATTTCTGCTTCTGCTGTTTCATTATTGGTATACAAAAATGCCTTTGATTTCTGGATATTGACTTTGTATCCCGCTGTTTTGCCAAATTCATTCATTAGGCTGAGCAGTTTTTGGGTAGAGTCTATAGGATTTTCCATGTACACTATCATATCGTCTGCAAACTGTGACAGTTTTGTTTCCTCCTTTCTGATTTGGATGACTTTTATTTCCTTTTCTTGTCTGATTGCTGTGGCTAAAACTTCCAAAACTATGTTGAATGGAAGTGGTGAAAGTGAACAACCCTGTCTCATTCCTGATCTCAGTGGTAAAGATTTTAGTTTTTGTCCATTGAGTATGATGTTGGCTGTAGGTCTCTCATATATGGCCTTTATTATGCTGAGGAATGCTAGTTCTATTCTCACTTTGCTGAGTGTTTTTATCATAAATGCGTCCTGTACCTTGTCAAATGCTCTTTCCGCATCTATTATATGATCATGTGATTTTTGTCTTTGCTTTTGTTTATGTGATGTATTGCATTTACTGATTTGCAAAATTTGAACGATCTTTGCATCCCTGGGATGGATCCCACTTGGTCATGGTGTATGATATTTTTAATGTATTGCTGGATGCGGTTTGCCAATATTTTGTTGAGGATTTTAGCATCTATGTTCATCAGTGATATTGGCCTGAAATTTTCTTTCTTTGTTGTGTCTTTATCTGGTTTTGGAATTAGGATGATGCTGGCTTCATAGAAGGAGTTTGGGAGTCTTCCATCACTTTGGATTTTTTGGAATAGTCTGTGAAGGATAGGGGTTAGTTCTTTCTTAAATGCTCTGTAGAATTCTCCTGTGAAACCATCTGGTCCAGGGCTTTTGTGTGTAAGGATTTTTTTAATCACTGCTTCAATTTCATCTGCTGTTATTGGTCTGTTCAGGCTTTCTGCTTCTTCCTCATTTAGATTTGGAAGATTGTATTTTTCTAGAAATTTGTCCATTTCACCTAGGTTTTCATATTCCTTGGCATACAGCTCCTCACGGTAATTTCTTATAATCCTTTGTATTCATGTGGTGTCAGTTGTAATCTCTCCTCTTTCATTTCTGATTGTGTTTATTTGTGTCCTCTCTCTTTTTTTCTTGATAAGCCTGCTTAAAGCCTTGTAAAGTTTCTCTAAAAAAAACAGCTCCTGGATTCCTTGATCCTTAGTATTGTGCTTTTACTTTCTATGTCATTTAATTCTGCTCTGATCTTGGTTATTTCCTTCCTTCTACTAGCTCTGGGCTGTCTTTGTTTTGTTCCTCGAGTTCTTGTAGGAGTAGGCTTAGGTTATTTTTCTGAAATGTTTCTATCTTTTTTAGGTAGGCTTGTATTGCTATTAACTTCAATCTTAGGACTGCCTTTGCTGTGTCCCATAAGTTTTGGGTTGTCGTAAGTTCATTTTCATTTGTTTCCAGAAACTTTTTTATTTCTTCCTTGATTTCATTCTTGACCCATTTATTGTTTAATAGCATACTATTCAGTCTCCATGATTTTGAGTGTTTTGGGTTTTTTTCCTTGGGGTTGGTTTCTAATTTCAGTCCCTTGTGGTCAGAGAAAATGCTTGGTATGATTTCAATTTTCTCAAATTTGTTGAGGCTTGTTTTGTGTCCTATCATGTGGTCTAGCTCTGAAAATGTTCCATGTGCATTTGAGAAGAATGTGTATTTACCTTCTTTTGGATGCAGGGCTCTATATATATCAGTTAAGTCCATTTCATCTAGGGCATTGTTCAATGCAACAATATCTTTGTTGATATTTTGTTTGGACGATCTGTCTATGTTTGACAGTGGGGTGTTAAAATCCCCTACTATAATTGTGTTGCTATCAATGTCTTTCTTGAAGTCCTCTAAGATTTTTTTTTATGTATTTGGGTGCTCCTATATTGTGTGCACATATATTGACAATGTTTATGTCTTCTTGTTGAAGTCTTTTCTTGAGTATTATGAAGTGTCCTTCTGGGTGTCTCTTTATAGCTCTTTTTTTGAAGTCTATTTTGTCTGATATGAGTATTGCTACTCTGGCTTTTTTTTCCTGTCCATTTGCTTGGAAAATTTGTTTCCAGCCCTTCACTTTCAGTCTGTGTATGTCTTTTGTCCTTAGGTGGGTATTTTGTAGGCAGCATATGTGTGGGTCATGCTTTCTTATCCATTCAGCTATTCTGTGTCTTTTTATTGGAGCATTTATCCATTTACATTTAAGGTTATTATAGATAGGTACTTATTCATGACCATCTTTGTACCTATGTTCCTCTCCGTCTCTCTCTTTTCCTTCCTTTCCTTAGAGCAGTCCCTTTAGCATCTCTTGCAGAGCTGGATTTTGGTGGATGCATATTCTTTTAGACTTCTTTTGTCTTGGAAGCTCTTTATTTGGCCTTCTATCTTGATTGAGAGCCTTGCTGGGTAAATCAGCCTAGGTTACAGGCCTCTGGTTCTCATTACTTGGAATATTTCTTGCCATTCTCTTCTGACTTGGAGTGTTTCCATTGAGGATTCTGAAGCTCACCTTATTGGAGCTCCCTTGTATGTTACTTCCTGTTTCTCCATTGTTGCCTATGCGATTCTCTCTTTGTCTTGGAATTTTGCCATTTTAATTACGATGTGTCTTGAAGTGGGCCTGTTTGGGTTCCTCTTGATTGGAACTCTCTGTGTTTCCTGGATTTGTGTGACTTTTTCTCTCATCAAATTAGAGAAGTTTTCCATCATTACCTTTTCAAATAGATTTTCTATTCCTTGCTCTTCTTCTTCTCCTTTTGGTATCCCTATTATATGGATATTATTACGTTTCATATTATCTTGCATTTCTGTTAATCCCTCTTCATTTTTTTCTGAGCCATTTTTCCTTTACATGTTCCTTCTGGGTGTTTTATTCTACTTTTTCCTCTAACTCGCTGATCCAATCTTCTGCTTCATCCATCCTGCCTTTGATTCCTTCCACTGTGTTCTTCAGTTCAGCCATTATATTCTTCATTTCCTCTTGGCCCTTCTTTATGCTTTCTATTTCCTTTTTCATGTTGGTATAGTTTGCAGTGAGCTCATTGTAGTTCTCCTGTTGTTTCTGGTATTTTATTGTCATCTCATGGAACTTCCTAATAACCAGTTCTTTGAATTCAATATTTGATAGCTGACTTGCCTCCATTCCATTTAGCATTCTTTCTGAGGCTTCCTCCTTTCCTTTCATTTGGGGATTGTTTCTTTGTCTTTTCATTGTTTGTGAGACTCTTCTTGATAGCTTCCTCTTCTTAAATGATTTGTTCTGGTTCCCAGGGTTTAAGGTGTGAACTGCTGTGTTAGAATGCCTGTGAGATTCAGTGGCGCAGTCTCCTTTGGATATCCTGGTGTTCACCACTTCCACCTACTCTTTTTTGTCTAAAGGATAGATTTTCCAAACAAAATCATCTACAAGGCAAAAGAGCTCTTAAAGAGCACACTTGAATTGATGGATTTAATTGATATTTGTGGAACATTGTATCTCAAAGCAGCAGCCTATACATTCTTCTCAAGTACATGTTGAACATTTCCTGGGATAGACTACATGGTAGGTCACAAAACAAGCCTCAACAAATTCAGAAAAATTGAAATCATGTCAAGCGTCTTCTTGGATCACAATGGTTTTAAACTAGAAACCAACCTCAAGGAAAATACTAAAAAATATTCAAATTCATGGACACTGAATAACATGATAGTAAAAAATGAATGGGTTAACAATGAGATCAAGGGATAAATCAAAAATTTCTGGAAACAAATGAAAATGAATATAGAATAGGTCAAAACCTATGGGACACAGGATGGCAGCCTTGAAAGGGAAGTTCATAGATAGGCCCACCTAGAAAAGATACAAAAATTTCAGATAAACAACCTAACCCTACAAGTACAAGAACAGCATAAAAAACAACAAACAAAGCTTAGAGCAAATAGGAGAAAGGAAATAATCAAGATCAGAGCAGAGTTAAATGACATAGACTAAAAGAACAATTCAAAAGATCAATAAATCCACGAGTTGGTTCTTTGAAAACAAAAACAAAATTGATAAGTCTTTAAGGAAACTCATCAAGAAAAAGAGAGAGAGGACCCAAATAAATAAAATCAGGAAAGAGAGAGTTGAGATTACAACCAATACCATAGAAATACAAAGGATTGTAAGAAATTATTACAAACAACAATATGCTAAGAAATTTGACAACCTGGATGAAATGGGAAAATTTCTAGAAACACAATCTTACAAAAGTGAATCACGAAGAATCAGAGAACCTGAATAGATTGATAATAATTAGTGAAATTGAAGCAATAATAAAAAAAGTCTCCCAAAACACAACCCCCTGGACTGATGTCATCACAGGTGAATTTTACCAAATAATTAGGGAAAAGCTAACTCCTATCCTTCTTATACTATTCTAAAAAATTCAACATGAGGGAAAACTCCCAACCTGTTTTTTTTTTTGATTTCTTAAAATTTTAGTTGTTGTTCAAGTACAGTTGTCTACAGCCACACCACCCTGAATGCACCCTATCTCATCTGATCTCAGAAGCTAAGCAGGGTCAGGCCTGGTTAGTACTTAGATGGGAGACCAACCTCTTTTTATGAGGCTAGTATTGCCTTAATTCCAAAACCAGGTTAAGACACAACAAAGAAAGAAAACTACAGGTCCGTATCGCTGATGAACATAGATGTTAAAGTCCTCAACAAAATATTGGGAAACCCCATCCAGAAATACATGAAAAAGATCACAAACCATGATTATGTGGGATTCATCCAGGGGTGAAGGGATGGTATAATATTGACAAATCAATAAATGTAACATACCACATAAACAAAATGAGAGACAAAAAATCACATGACTGCATCAATAGACACTGAAAAAGCACTTGATAAAGTGCAGCACACATTTATGGTACAAATGCTCAGCAAACTGGAAATGGTAGGAGCATACCTCAACGTAATAAAGGCCATATATGAGAAACCTACAGCCAATATCATACTCAATGGGCAAAAACTACAATCTTTCCACTAAGATCAGGAACAAGACAAGAATGTCCACTTCCACTACTTCTAGTCAACATAGTATTGGAAGTCCTAGCTATAGCAATCAGATAAGAAGAAGAAATAGAAGTTATCCAAATTGGAAAAAGAAGAAGTAAAACTATTATTGCTTGCAGATGATATAATAGTGTATATAGAAAACACTATAGACTCCAACAAAATCTACTTGATGTGATAAGTGAATTTGGCAAAGCAGCAGGATACAAAGTCAATATTCAGAAATCAAAGACATTTTTGTACATCAACCATGAAATATCAGAAACAAAAACTAGGGACATAAATCCTATTTACTATAGCAACAAGAAAAATAAAGTACTTAGGAATAAACTTAACCAAGGAGGCAAAAGACCTGTACTCAGAAAACTACACAACACTGAAAAAAGAATTAATGAAGATACAAACAAATGGAAGCATATACCACTTTCATGGACTGGAAGAATCAACATCATTAAAATGTCCATACTATCCAAAGCAATGTAGAGATTCAATGCAATCCCTATTAAAATACTAATGATGTATTTCACAGAATTGGAACAAATACTTCAGTAATCTATGTGGATGGAAAAATGAGCCTAAATAGCCACAACAATCTTGAGAAAGAACAACAAAGTATGAGGGATCACAATACCTGATATAGAATTATATTACAAGCCACTCTAATCAGAAAAGTCTGGTGCTGGCAGAAGAACAGACACATATGTTAATGAGCAGAAAAGAGAACCCAGGAATAAACCCATGTATCTATGGCCAATTAACATTTGACAAAGGAGGCAGAAGCATAAAATGGAGTAAAAATAGCTTCTTCAACAAAAGGTTCTAGGAGATCTGCAATGGTACATGTAAAAAAATGAAACTATACCAGCTGCTTACATCATACACCAGAATAAACTCAAAATGAATAAAAGACTTAAACATAAGCCACACCATAAAGGCCCTAGAAGAAAGCATAGTAAAATTTAAGGTATCTCATGCAGCAACATTTTTGCCAGTACATCCTGTAGGACAAGGGGAATAAAGGAAAAAAATAAACAAATGGGAATGTATCAAATTAAAAAACTTCTGTACAGCTAAAGAAAACATTTTCAAAATGAAAGAGGAACCAACCATATGGGAAAAAGTATTTGTCAACAATACCTCATACAAGGGTTTGATCTCTAAAATATATAAAGAACTCATATGACTCAACACTAGGAAGACAAACAATCCAATTAATAAATGGACAAAGGTCCTGAACAGATAATTTTCCAAGGAGGACATAAAGATGACTCATAGACATATGAAAAAAATGCTCATCACTAGCCATCAGAGAGATGTAAATTAAAAACCACAATTGAAATATCATCTCACACCTGTCAGAATGGCTATCATTAATAAATCCACAAACAACAAGTGCTGGTGAGGATGTGGAGAAAAGGAAACCTAGTGCCCTGTTGGTCATAATTCAGACTGGTTCAGCCACTGTGAAGAACAGTATGGAATTCCCTCAAAAAAACTAAAAATGGAAGTGTCTTTTCACCCAGAGATTCCACTGCTGGCATTGTACCCTAAGAACCCTGAAAAACCAATTCAGAAGAACCTATGCACTCCTATGCTCATAGCAGCATTATTTATAATAACCAAGTGCTAGAGACAGCCTATGTGTCCATCAGTAAATGAGTGCACCAAAAAAACTGTGGTACATTTACACAATGGAGTACTATGCAGCAGAAAATATGAAAGAACTCCTACTCTTTGTGACAGCATAGATGGAACTAGACAGTATTATGCTAAGTAAAATAAACCAGGTGGTGGAAGATAAACACTGCATGATCTCACCTCTAACAGGAACATAATGTACGAAAATAAACTAAGGAGCAAAATAGAACAAGAGGCATCGAGACAAGGAACAAACTGATAGTAATCAGAGTGGCAAGGGGTCAGGATAAGCAAGGAAAGAAGGGTTGGACCTAGTTAAACAACAGGTATAAATGACCCACGAACTTGGACAACAGGGTGGGGATTGACCATGTAAGCAGTGGGTTGGGAAGGGCACAAGGGAAGCAATGGGGAAGAATTAGGACAATTATAATAGAATATTTTTAAAAAAAAACTTGAAAAATAATAAAGTCAGAGCACTCATACTGCCTGATTTGAAGACATAATGAAGCTACAGTAATGAAGGCAACCTGACATTATAGTCAAGACACACAAGTAGATCAATGGAACAGAATAACAAGTCCAGAAACAGACCCCACACACAGGGACAATTGAGTTTTGACAGAGATGCAAAGTAATACAGTAAAGAAAGAAGAGTCTTTTAAGCAAGCAATACTGGAAAAATTAGTTATCACTACACCAAAAACTTCAACCTATAATTTATATCATATCCAAAAATGCACAGTGTATCATAAACTGACATGTGAATCCTAAAACTATAAAAATTTTAAGAATATAGGACAAAACTTTTGTAACCTTGTTTAGGCAACAATTTCTTAAATGTAACACTAAAACACAACTGGTAAAAAGAATTGTTTTTCATAAAATTAAAAACTTCTGCTCTTCAGCCCTGGCTGGTGTAGCTCAGTGGATTGAGCACGGGCCTGTGAAGCAAAGGTCGCCGGTTCGATTCCCAGTCAGGGCACATGCCTGGGTTGCAGGCCAGGTCCCCAGTAGGGGACATATGAGAGGCAACCACACATTGATGTTTTGCTCCCACTCTTTCTCCTTCCCTTCCCTTCCACTCTCTCTAAAAATAAATAAATAAAATGTTAAAAATAAAATAAAAAAAACAATCTTAAAAAAAAAAAACTTCTGCTATTCAAAATATATTTTAAGATAATAAAAAGACAATCCACAGACTGGGAAAAAGTATCGGTAAAACATGTATTTGATAATTGACTTGTATCCAGTATATATAAAGAAGTCTTTAAAAAATCAACAATAAGCCCTGGCTGGCATGGCTCAGTGGATTGAGTGCTGGTCTGTAAATCAAAAGGTCACTGTCTCAATTCCCAGTCAGGGCATATGCCTGGATTCTGGGACAGTTCCCCAGTAGGGGGTATGGGAGAGGCAACCACACATGGATGTTTCTCTCCCTCTTTCTCCCTCCCATCCCTTCTTTCTAAAAATAAATAAATAAAATATTTTTAAAAAACCAACAATAAATATGAACCACCCATTTTTTTTATTTATTTATTGTTTTTCAGTACAGTTTTCTGTCTTTTACTCCCATCCCATACCACCCCCCAGTGCTTCCCCCTCCCTCCCCTTTCCACCCCCCCTAGTTTCTGTCCATGTGTCCTTTATACTTGTTCCTATAATCCCCTCCCTTTTTCCCTGAAATTCCCTCCCCACCCAATTTTTTAAAAAAGCAAAAGACATATATCATCCAAGGTATAAGAATGGTAAGTGTGTGCCCTGGCTGGTGTGGCTTGGCGGATTGAACATGGGCTGCAAACCAAAGGGCCACCTGTTCAATTCCCACTCAGGGAACATGCCTGGATTGTGGGCCAGGTCCCCAATGGGGGCCACGTGAGAGGCAACCACATGTTGATGTTTCTTTCCCTCTCTTTCTCCCTCCCTTCCCCCTCTCTAAAAATAAATAAATAAAACCTTTTAAAAAAGAATGGCAAATGTGCATATGAAAAAATTTCCATCATCATTACTCATGACAGAAATGCAAATTAAAACAATTAGATATGGCTAAAATTGAAAAGACTGAGTGCACCAAGTGTTGGCAAGGATGTGGAGGAATCAGAAATCTCACACACTCCTGCATGAATGTAACACACATGGACAATAACAAGGGGGTGTGGAAACTGGGGAGGGAGGTGGGGAGGGCTCAGGTGGTGGGGAGGGGTGGGGGGAAAAGGCAGAAAACTGTCCTTGAACAACAATAAAAATGTTTAAAAAATACTATTTTTACTTTCTAACATTCTAAAATACGTGAAATTTCCCCCTCAATGAGCAGCAACTTAGGAAGCTTTTTCAATGGTATGTATAGCATATAACAAACTCGGCTTTTTTTCTTTTCTTAAGCCCCAATAGTTTCTTGTTTTATGTTAGAAACAAAACAATATTTTATATAAAAATGATGATTCTGATTATAGCAATCCACTGTATTAAATGATTTTATTACTGAAAGGACAAAAAAGTAGTAAAATAAACAAAGCTTTCAACCTAAGTTAGAAAAAAATAGCAAAAGAAACAAAGTCATAAATGAATTTCAAGTAAAACAGACAGTGAAATTGTGATAAATCTTGTGAAGTGGCTAGAATGCCTGATACAGAGTGAGGTCTCAGTACCTGTTACCTAGAGTTCATTATTGCTGCTTTCACATTTCC
This sequence comes from Carollia perspicillata, assembly GCA_004027735.1. Lineage (NCBI taxonomy): Eukaryota > Metazoa > Chordata > Mammalia > Chiroptera > Phyllostomidae > Carollia > Carollia perspicillata. The sequence goes on along the minus strand of PVKM010027195.1, from coordinate 7,954 downwards.
CTCTAATTCCCAGCCTTTTACACGTGTTTTTTACAAGTTTTATTTCACTTTTGTTCCTGATAGCATGTGATTTACTTAGAGAAACATGTCAATCAGTAGATTTTTTAAATTTTGACAGAAATCCTTTTTATGGGGAGTGTTGGGGAGAAAAGGCAGAAAGCTGTACTTGAACAGCAATTAAAATGTTAAAAAATAAAAAAGAAAATTAAACAAATAAAAATAAAAAATAAACATATGATCCAGTTATCCTGAAATAAAAGCAAAGTATATATCCATAGAAACAGTTGTATATGACTGCTGATAGCAGCTGTTTCTACTAGCCCAAATCTGGAAACAATCCAAAAGTCTATTAACAGGTAAATAGATAAGAAATTGTGGTTTAGTCAAATAGTGGAATATTACTTGGTAATACATACTGATGATTATTGATACATATAACATGGATGGATTTTAAATTATAGTGACAGAAAACCAACCCCTACAAAAGAATATATATACTGATTCCATTTATATAAAATTACAGAAAATGAGAATGATTCTATGTTGTCATAAAGCAGATTAGTGGTTGTCTAAGGCAAAGAGACACAGGGAGGGGTGGGAGAGAGGGATTATAAAAAAGAAACTTTTGGGGATGTTAGATATGTTCACTATCTTGCCTGTGATGATGGTTACACATGTGTATACATGTATCAAAATATCAAAATGTGTATTTTGAATATGTACAGTTTAACATATGTCAATTATATCTTAGTACAGCTATTAAATGAAAAGCATGTGGCAGATCTGTACAGTACTAAGTTGAAAATAGAATTGGAAAGACAAAATGCAAGTTGTAGATCACTGTAACCCTAATTTTGCAAAAAGAATTTGTGCATATGGTTTAAGAAGATATGCAATAAAAGATTAGACACTATGCGTCAACTGTGGACACACACAAAAAAAGCATTTAGTGATTCAAAATATGTTGCAGAAGCATCTTTATTGACATGGAAAGATATTTATGATATTCGGATGGTGGCAGGGGGAAAGCAAGTTACAAACAGTATTTACAGTATGACCTTGTGTTAGTTTCTAAACTGTTAAAAAATTTCAAAGCATATAACCCATTATTTTCACAAACTGAGACATTCTCTTCAGCTCATATCAGGGATTATAATTCCTACCATGAGCCTTGGATAACACATCCAATAATTCAAAAGTCCTGGGGATGTTTTCTGAACCATAAAGACTTGCAGGAATCACTATTATGTCAGATGAGACAGCAGCTTGTCTCCTGGTTTTCCTGTTCTGTTGATAAAGCTGCAACTGGGTCAAAGTTTTTCCAACTAAGTTTGCCTTGTGGTTTTAGTTAGTACAAAAGCAGAAAGTGGACTAGACTACTAGTAAAAGTTGGAGCCTTTTGACATTTCATGGCATACATATGAAATAGGAAAAATTATAAATGGTAAAAATATTATGATTTTCCAGAGAAGAAAGTAATTATTTTTAAATGTAATATGTGAAACAACATACAGAATTCCAGTTCTTTTAAAAAAAGTATAATCAGATTGTGAAAAAATACAGATATATAACATATTTCACTTGCTGATGACTCCAAATTTACATCTTATTCAACAATTTTGGGTACCTACTGTTTTCCAGACACTGCCAATTCATATCCACACACTCAAACCAGACTTTTCTCCTGACCCTGAAACACATATAGCCAAATGCCTAATGGACATGTGCATTTGGAAGAAGTGAAGAATTCCAAGACTGGCAGGGACATTATCTACAGCAAACTGAATCATTAAAACCAGACCCTGAGTCTCCAAGCCTACTACCTAATAAAGTGTTAGGTATGTAAGGTAGTATAGTGAATGGGTTTTATTATCAGAAATAACAAATATGCCAACTATCTGCTATGGGAATCTAGGAAAAAGTATTTAACCACCCTAATTCTCATTAGAGGTTATCCAATGTGATGGTGTGTGTGTGTGTGTGTGTGTGTGTGTGTGTGTGTGTGTGTGTGTGTGTTTGTGTGTGTGTGTATCATTACCTAGATCACAGGACCACTGTGAGAAGAGAGGAATAAAAACCTGTGAAGTATAGTGCCAACATAGTATCTGACACAAGAGCAGGCGCTCAGAAAATGTTTCCTCCCTACACCTACCTCCTTTCTCTTCTGTGAGATGTTTTGACAAAAATGAAATAGCCTAACAATGAGTTATAAATGTAGTACCAACATTTAAAAATGAATACTACATTTTATCTAGAATTCAGGGCCATTTGGTGTTGAAGAATTAGTTATATTATGTAGGGAGAATAATAGAAAAAACAATTCCTCTTACATTAAACAGTTTATAGAAACCCCTACCTTCTTTACATATTGAGAGTGTACATTTTGCAATATGTGAGAGTGTAAATATATGTACAATCAATTAATTATATTTTCATGTAAATGTGCCTTATTTCTGCAACTAGATTATAGGTTTAAGGCATTTTTTTTTGCCATTTTAAGCCACAAATAGATCTAAGCAGATGTAAACAAACAAGTTAGCTTACTCAGGATAAACAAGTTCATTAATTTCTTAAGTAAAATGTTGAGAAGTGTCCCATCTACACAAGATAAAAATCAACAAGCATTTTCAGCTCATGATGTAGTATTTATTTGATCCCCCAAATGGTCTATCTGAAACCTAGTGACTGTCACAGGTAATACAGTTAAAGATGTAATTTATAATGGACACACTGAAATAAACAAAGCATTATGCAAGGCTCTTTGAGAACAGAAAATTAGATTTTAGAGATTGTTCTGTTTTTGTTTCTGGCTCATTCTACATTGTTTCAATAATCACTTTAACATCATGGAAAATGGCCATGAGTGTGCTATAACTCAAGTGAATGACAACTACAATTGAGCCCTTTCTGAAATGCCCCTTTATGTTAATAAATATGGCCACAGCACTAACAAGATTGGCTTTTGCTTCTTTCTGGTTAAAGATTAGTTTTAATGCTGCTAGTGCCTTTGTATTGATCATGTCTCTGGCTGCAGCTGGGCTTTCAGACATATTCAAAAGTACTTTCAAAACAAGACTTCTGGTTTTACAATTTCCCTGGGAAAGCAAATTAAAAAGCTCTGAAAAGTAACTGGCCACAATATGGTGATCATTAGAACCTATAGTCAGTTGCTCTAGTATTTTTAAGCCAGACTGCTGCCCAGGTGAGTTCAAGGGAAAAGACATGGTTACCTTACACATATGTTTAACACATAATTCAATCTTGTGGTGTCTTTCATTCCCAGAAGGGACATTTAGTGTAATTACAGCTGCTTTTCTCACTTCAGAGGAAGGAAAACTGAGCAAGTTTTCAATTAGCATCACTACACCTACCTCATTAACAAACTCTTGGACAAATGGATGAACATTAATAATCTCCATTGCAATTTGAGCTATTTTATGAATGAGAGGATCAGTAGTTGAATTAAGTAAGGTAACAAGTTTTTCAAACTCCTCAGACTTCATGTAGCATTCTGTTTTGCAAAGGCAAGTTGGCGTCTAATCTCCTCTATCATCTGAATGCAAGGATCAGAACCGAATGGGTACTTCTGGAGAGGTTGTAAGCATGAGGGTGTGCTCTTAGAAAGACACACTGTTGTCCCAGGCAAAGACTGAGTATTTTCTTCAGTTGAGGCCAGGACAATATATGAAGGATGCCTTGTCTCAGATGGGACTAGGAATCTAAATCCTAACACTGCTGGAGTTACAGATAAAAAGATAATACACCATTGTCAAGTCAGATTTATTCTGGGGATGCAAGTTTGGTACAATATTTACAAATCAACAGATGTTAAACACTACTTCAACAAAATTAAGAATGAAAATCTCATGATATCAATAGATGCAAAAAATGCATTTGATAAAATCCTGTACTGATTTACAATAAAAACTCTCAGAAAAGAGGGACTAGAGGGATAATGCCTCACATTACAAAGACCATATATGACAAACCTACAGTCGATATCATACTCCATGGGTAAAAACTAAATTGTTTCCCCTAAGATCAGGAAGAAGATAGGGATGTCTACTTTACTACTCTTATTCAACATAGTACTAGAAGTCCTAGCCATAGCAATCAGACAAGACAAAGAAATAAAAGGCATCCAGATTTGAAGAGGGGAAGTGAGACTGTCATTATTAGAATATAGCATGATACTGTACATAGAAAACCCTAAAGACTCCAGCAAACACTACTGGAATAGATAAATGAATTCCACAAACTACCATATACAAAATTAATATTTAGAAATCAGTGGTAATTTTATACATCAATAATAAATATCAGGAAGAGAATTTAGAAAACAATCCCATTTACCATTGAGAAAAAAATAAGGTACCTAGGCATAAATTTAATTAAGTAAGTAAAAGACCTGTAGTCAGAAAATTATAAGATATTGAAGAGAGAAACTGAGGAAGATATAAATAAGTGGAAGCATATACTGTTTTCATTGATAGGAATAATTAACATCATGAAAATGTTTCCACAAGGAGGGGTGGGTGGAAGGGGGTAAAGGAAGATAAATTTGGGACATTTATAATAATGTCAAAAATAAAAATAAATGTCTATACTCCCCAAACAATCTATAGATTCAATGCAATTCCTATCAAAATACCAGTGATGTATTTCAAAGATCTATAACAAATATTCCAAAAATGTATATTGAAGTAAAAACCCAAATAGCCTCAGCAATCTTGAGAAAGAAGAACAAAGTTAGAAGTATCACACTACCTGATATCAAACTATACTACAAGGCCATTGCAATCAAAACAGCCTTATACAAGCATAAAAGCAGACATATAGATCAATGGAACAAAAGAGAGAGTCTAGAAATATGAGTAAACATACACCTTGATGGTTTAAGGAGGCAAAAATGTACAATGAAGTAAAGACAGTATAGTCAATAAATGATATTGGAAAAATTGGAGAGGTTCTTGAAAAAAAATTAAACTAGGCCACCAACATACAGTACACATAAGAGTAAACTCAAAATGGTTAAAAGACTTACATGTAAGTCATAAAACTGTAAAAATACTGGAAGAAAACATCGACGGTAAAATCTCACACATCTCTCATAGCAATACTGTTGTTGATATATCTCCTAGGGTAAGGGAAACAAAGGAAACCCAAAAGAAATGGAAGTATATAAAAATAAAATGTTTTGCACAGCAAAAGAAACCATCAACAAAATATAAAGGCAGCCCATTGCATGGGGAAACATATTTGATAATGATACATCTGTTAAGGGATTAATTTCCAAAATATACAAGGAACAGACACATCTCAACACCAAGAAGATAAACAACCCAATAAAAATGGGCAAGGTATCTCAATAGACAGCTCTCAAAAGAGGACATTCAGATGGCCATAAACATATGAAAACATGCTCAACTAATCATCAGAGAGATGCAAGTTAAAACCTCACACCTGTCAGAATGGCTATCTTCAATAAATCAACAAACAACAAAGTGTTGGTGAAGATGGGGAGAAAAGGGAAGTTTTGATGAGAATACAGATTGATGCAGCCACTGTGGAAAGCACTATGGAGTTTTCTCAAAAATTTAAAAATGGACCTGGCTGGTGTAGCCCAATGGATTGAGCACGGGCCTGCAAACCAGAGGATCGCAGTTTGATTCCCAGTCAGGGCAAAAGACTGGGTTGCAGGCCAGTTCCTAGCAGGGGACGCATGAGAGGCAACCATACATTGATATTTCTCTCCCTCTCTCCTTCCTTTCCCTATAAAGATAAATACATAAATTCTTTTAAAAATTTTTAAAATGGAACTCCCTTATGACCCATTGACCCCACTTTTGGGGAATTTATCCAAAGAAACCTGAAACAGTAATTTCAAAGAATATATGCAACCCTGCGTTCATTGCAGTGTTTACAATAGCGAAGATCTGGAAACAGCCCAAGTACCGATTGGTAGATGCGTGGATAGAAAAGATGTGGTATGCTCTGGTGGGTGTGGCTTAGTGGATGGAGCACCGGCTTTTGAACCAAAGGGTCACTGGTTGGATTCTCAGTCAGGATACATGCCTGGGTTGTGGGCCAAGTTCCCAGTAGGGGGTGCATGACAGGCAACCACACATTGATACTTCTCTACCTCTCTTTCTCCCACACTTCCCTTTTGTCTAAAAATAATTAAATAAAATCTTTAAAAAAGATGTCATACATTTACACAATAAAATACTACTTGGCTGGACAAAAAAAGAAGTTACTTTTTGTGACAACATGAATGGACCTGGAAATTATTACGGTAAGTGAAATAAGCTACTCAAAAATACAAAAGCCATATAATCTCACTTATATATGCAATCTAAGAAAAATATTTTCAGTCTGGGATTCAAATGCTGCATCTTGTGGCACTGCAGAAGTGAGTCAGGGCCCTCTGGATGGAAGCTAAGCAGCAGGATGAAAAGGAAGAGAGAGGGAGGGTAGGAGGGAAAAACAGAGGGAGGGAGTACAGTTGGTAGTATGAATCTCGAGGTGAGGAGAGAGATGAGGAGTCTGTCTGTCTCTGAGATTCCATATGGCAGATGGTCATTGCTCAGCAGGCAAGTGGATCCAGAACCTTCAAGATCAGAGGCTGAGGAGGGAAGGGGGCTGCTGGGTGGGCAGGGCACCTGTCTCTGTTCATGCCATCAGTGTTTTCACTAAATGGAAACATTGCAACCCAAACTGTCAACCACTTCTTTCTGTTTTTGGATTTGGACAGCGCCATCAGGAAATGTTTCCCCAAGTTGTTACGCTTGGTAAGTGCCTTCATTCGTCATCTCTACTCACATTGACGACCTCCACACCTGCCCTCAAGCATTTTGAGTCTTGCCTAATTTACATGTTTGCTTCAGACCCTTAGGCATTTTGGGGGCCATGATTATGGCCACTGCGGAAATGTACACAGACACAGAGGGAGACAGGGAGAAAGGGAGGGAGGGAAGAAGGTGGGGAGGAAGCAAGGCAGGAACAGAGAGAGACACACAGAGAGACAGAAATACACACACACGCACACGCACGCACAGATGTTGCATAGGCCAGTAGAGACTTCCAGGACCTCACGATGCAGATGCCCACTGTAATCTTGCCCATGAAATTTCCAGGTCCTTTTCACTCCTGACTTCCGTCCTTCACTATCCCATGAGCCCATCCATTCCCCTAATTATTCAGGACAAGTTTCCTGGTCTTTACTGCCAACTTACCCTTCCCTTCTCCAGGATGGCCAGGATTTATCCCCACCAGTTACTGCTGACATTGACAGGCCCGACTCAGCAAAGCCCTACAAGGTGAGGGAAAAAAAGGTCAGCATTTGGGGTATTTATTGCAAGGGAGGCTTTATCAGCCACATCGCCTCAAATGTCTTTGATTGCAGGAAAGCTATGAAGGACCTGATGCTGTGAGGAGTCTAGTGCTGCAATTCCTCCACCAGTGAGTACCCCGGGGTCCTCCGGGAAGGAAGGAGGCCTGGGACAGACTGGGCCAAAAAGCACAGGACTGCTCATGGGAGTCTTCAAGTCCCATTTGAGGTGCAGACCATGGAGATAGACTGTCTTCAATGTCTCCTCACAGATATTACCTGATCTATGACTCTGGAGACAGACAAAGTCTCCTCGATGCTTATCACGATGAGGCCTGCTTCTCCCTTGCCATTCCCTTCAACCTGAACGATCCAGATCCGTGAGTATCACAGCTCAGACGCTGCTCCTGGGCTGTGTGGCTCCCCAGCAGACACAGGCCAGCTCATTGCAACACCCACACTGGCCAGACCAACACATCCTGTGTTTTGTTTGTTTGTTTGTTTCTGTTTCCCTAGAAGCAGCTTGTTTGCGTACTTCAAAAATAACAGGAATATGAAGAAACTCAAGGACCTCGGTGCGTGTGGGATGGGGAAGATTGGGCAGCCAAAGGGGGTGTGAAGGGA